>VMBQ01006515.1:0-55605 GCA_007657795.1 Dreissena rostriformis | reverse complement strand
AATAATATAAATTATTCATACATAAATGACCGAGTCAGGTAAATGCTATCCAGCTATTACTGCTTATATTTCATACACAATAATATCCAAGTCACTTGCACTTTAATTCAGGTATTACTACAAATTCTTTTCATATTTCAAGAGAAGTTTTCACTAATTAAAGATGATTATTTCCATCAGTTCATACACATTTTTAAATACCAGTAATTGTAAACCAATTGTACCAATCACGTTTGAAACAGATTCTTTACCAAGTTAAAAACAAGGTCTGGTCGAAATCTAAATGTTGTCCTAAAGAAATGTCAACTTAAAAGACGGTCTAATGTTGTGGAAAGATGTTACTGATGGTCTATCCCATATGACTTATCCGATTCAATGAGTTGTGCGATAAAACTTTCGTCATTTTCTATCGGACACCTATTTTTATTTTTTACGGAGGCGATTTCACGGATGTGAAAGACCCCATTAAAAATGGTTGAAAGGGAAGTCAAAGAAGCATAAAAAATCACCTGATATTACCTCCAATGATGAAATGACAAATGTATGTAAATAGCTCAGATGTTTAGGACATGGATTTGTATTTGTTTACTGGAACATATCCCTGTCAACAAAAGATAAACAAGGCTTGTCACCATAGAATGACATATGCCCCCTTTTTCCACATTTTTCTAAACCTAAGCGCAAAGTGTTGCTTATGCAAATGTTTGCCATTATTTACCACTAAAATATGCGCCCATAAATTGTCAATAAAAACTGTGCATTGAAAAAAAGAAAGTCCATTATGGTATACATTAAGTTTATCTGGTCCTAGATGTTCCTATCTGGTACATTATAGACAGTCTTGCATTATAGTGTCAATTATATTTAGTCAACTCGCAATATATTTGAGATCCCAAAACATTGCATTGTGATAAAGTGGATCTGCAGTATAGTGTAGAAAAAAGGTATATACTTTGTTAATATATTAGGTTAACAATCACATTTTTTAACAAAGTTAAGTTTAAAAAGCATGTATCCCTATGCACAATCTAACAACTTCTCAATTAAAGAGGTTTGTAAGAGAAAAATGAGCACTAAGTAGCACAAAATAATAACCGATAAAAACCACCTATTATAAGCACTTACCTGTTACAATTGAGTATAATGGGAGGCAATTGACTAAGGTCACCCAATACAGCGAGTTCTTAAGAGTGTTTATTAGTGTTCTAAAAGACCCATATTATAATTTATTGTTTTACAAGACCCATATTATAATTTATTGTTTTACAAGACCCATATTATAATTGTTTTACAAGACCCATATTATAATTGTTTTATGAGACCCATATTATAATTGTTTTACAAGACCCATATTATAATTGTTTTAATGTAACCCATATTATAATTGTTTTACAAGACCGGTATTATAATAGTTTTTCAAGACCCATATTATAATTGTTTTAAAAGACCCGTATTATAATAGTTTTACAAGACCCGTAAAATAATTGTTTTACAAGACCCGTATTATAATAGTTGTACAAGACCCGTATTATAATAGTTTTACAAGACCCGTATTGTAATTGTTTTACAAGACCCGTACTATAATTGTTTTACAAGACCCGTATTATAATTGTTTTACAAGACCCGTATTATAATTGTTTTATAAGATCCGTATTATAATTGTTTTACAAGACCCGTATGATAATTATTGTACAAGACCTGTATTTTAATTGTTTTACAAGACCCATATTATAATTGTTTTACAAGACCCGTATTATAATTGTTTTACAAGACCTGTACTTTAATTGTTTTACAAGACCCATATTATAATTGTTTTACAAGACCCGTATTATAATTGTTTTACAAGACCCGTATTATAATTGTTTTACAAGACCCATATTATAATTGTTTTTCAAGACCCGTATTATAATTGTTTTACAAGACCCATATAATAATTGTTTTACAAGACCCGTAATATTATTATTTTACAAGACCCATATTATAATTGTTTTATAAGACCCGTATTTTAATTGTTTTACAAGACCCGTATTTTAATTGTTTAACAAGACCCGTATTATAATTGTTTTACAAGACCCATATTATAATTGCTTTAAAAGACCCATTATATAATTGTTTTACAAGACCCGTATTAGCACATTTTTACAAGACCCATATGACATACAGTTAATTTCCCCGTTTTCTCAATGGCTGAACACACGGTCAATCAAATCCCAATGTTACAAGGTCAATAGACAATTTTAACAAGGTCCATGATACATGTAGTCCATCTTTTTACTGCTGTGATAGCCGGAGTCATAATGACCAAAAATTGAAAAAAATGTATCACGTTGGAGATGGCAAAAGCACAGTCCCCTCCCCTGTTTAATTGTCTGCAATATCATGGAGCAGGGAAGATAACTGGCCTTAGATGACATGAAGAACAATTTTGCTACCAGCAGACTACCTTTGATTAATTTTATTTATATTCTGTTGTTAGTTTTATGGATTGTTGAATTATGATAATACTATTAAACTGTTAAATAAGACATAACATAAAAGCTACTTGTCACCAATAAATAACCTGAACTTGAAACATTATTCATGTGACAACTACAGTGTGTGTGATATATAGGCTATATAGGTTTGTAAGTTATAGGACCATACAGTATGTGTGTTAATATCTTGTCACTATCTCAAATTGAATTTATGGCAAGCTGCAGTCTTTCAGCCTTCAACTCTTAGGTGCATATTTTAAGTAAAGTCAGACTTTTCAGTAGGCCATCCATTTGGCTTCTGATGATCCTATTGTGTTACTGTCAGTAGTGACATCTTAATTGTTATTAGTTTAACATGTTTCTGTTAATTATACCATGCTGGCATACAAATGTTCAAGCAGCTATTCTGACTTTTCAACAATTAACTGGTAATTTTGAACCAAAATATTACAAACTGTACCAAATCCAATATTTTCCAAACATAAATTGCTTTTTAAGTGGTTTGAAAATTAGTAACGAGTGATGGGACACACATAATCAGGCTCAATTGGTCATTGTCGGCTCGGGTACTACTTACATGTACCCTGGGTACTCTCGAGTATACTTACCTGCACCCCGGGTACGGTAAATATACTTAAACGTACCCGGGAGTTTGAACTCTAAATCGGTCGTTGTCTGCTATTTTTTTAAATTAATTATGTTCACATTTATGTCAATTTTCTGTAAAATGGCTTTATATTATCGAAACTCATACTCAAAGAGCAAGTTGATGCAGTTTTTTAAAAGAGAAGTTTGTTTAAGATAAACAATACCGTTTTACGGTAATCAGAATCGCGTTTTAAGACATCGGATTTTGGGCGGGAACACAACTCCGGTAGAGTCTAATATCGACCGGGTACGTTTAAGTATATTTACCGTANGTCTGCAATATCATGGAGCAGGGAAGATAACTGGCCTTAGATGACATAAAGAACAATTTTGCTACCAGCAGACAACCTTTGATTAATTTTATTTATATTCTGTGGTTAGTTTTATGGATTGTTGAATTATGAGAATACTATTAAACTGTTAAATAAGACATAACATAAAAGCTACTTGACACCAATACATTGCCTGAACTTGAAACATTATTCATGTGACAACTACAGTGTGTGTGATATAGGCTATATAGGTTTGTAAGTTATAGGACCATACAGAGCTCTAGATAAGGATTTAGTCTAAAGGGTATTTTACCCCATGATATTATTGTTAAAGGGTATTTTACTCCTTAGTTTCGACCATAAAGGGTATTTATGAATATTGAGGGGTATTTTTGTTTTCCATAGAAAACTGACATAGTACATGACATGTTTTATTCAGAAATTTATTTATTATTTGTTATTTATTAATGCAAACAAAATAAATTTTAAATGATGATATATATTCATTGGTTCATGTAGTACAATTAAAGTAAGTTATGGCACTGCTTGTGCAATTGAAAATAAAGTCACACTGCCTGTGGTCTATGTAGGTTAACTTAAAACATCTAAAACGTTATAAATTGAACTTGTTCTTTTCATAGTCACTCATCTGAACTCGTCTTCACTTTCTTGGCCCAGGCTTATAACCCTGAAGCAATCTTTTCTTTCTCCTCTTTTTATCTTTCAGCCAGACCAGTACTGCATTAGATGGGTCATATGATCCCACAGGGACCTATAACATGTTCATGGCAATCAGCAGGTCAAGATTCTCCTCTTTGAGAGAGCTTTGAAACTTATTTTTCAGTCTGTTTTGTGTGCTGAAACTTCTTTCACATTCCACACTGGTAACTACTATACACAGGCATATCTTGCACAGCTTGGCAAACTCGGGTAACCTTGTGCTCTCATGAATCTCAATAACTCTATGGCAGAGTGCTTTTGTTGAAAGATCATTGTAGCAACTCATTATCATCCCATTCAATCTTGGCCGGTAACGCACTTTAATCGATTATAAATACGTACCGAGATTTGTATTGCGTAATGTTACGTACATGGGCCGATTTTTAAAGCGTTTCTTAATTTTTTCAATACGTAAATATGCAGATACGCATCTTATCTAGAGCTCTGGGACCATACAGTATGTGTGATAATATCTTGTCACTATCTCAAATTGAATTTATGGCAAGCTGCAGTCTTTCAGCCTTCAACTCGTTGGTGCATATTTAAAGTAAAGTCAGACTTTTCAGTAGGCCAGCCACTAGGCTTCTGATGATCCTATTGTGTTACTGTCAGTAGTGACATCTTAATTGTTATTAGTTTAACATGTTTCTGTTAATTATACCATGCTGGCATACAAATGTTCAAGAAGCTATTCTGACTTTTCAACAATTAACTGGTAATTTTGAACCAAAATATAACAAACTGTACCAAATCCAATATTTTCCAAACTTAAATTGCTTTTTAAATGTTTTGAAAATTAGTAACGAGTGATGGGACACACAAAATCAGGCTCGATTGGTCATTGTCTGCTCGGGTACTACTTACATGTACCCTGGGTACTCTCGAGTATACTTACCTGCAATCCGGGTGTGGTAAATACTTAAACGTACCCGGGAGTTTGAACTCTAAATCGGTCGTTGTCTGCTATTTTTTTTAATTAATTATGTTCACATTTATGTCAATTTTCTGTAAAATGGCCTCTATATTATCGAAACTCATACTCATAAAGAGCAAGTTGATGCAGTTTTTTAAAAGAGAAGTTTGTTTGTTTTACGGTAATCAGAATCGCGTTTTAAGACATCGGATTTTGGGCGGGAACACAACTCCGGTACAGTCTAATATCGACCGGGTACGTTAAAGTATATTTACCGTACCCGGGGTACATCTAAGTATACTTAAGAGTACCCAGGGTACATGTAAGTAGTACCCGAGCCGACAATGACCAATCAAGCCATAATCAGCCACTTAGGCGCGGAAGGATCTCACACACCCACAGATTAATGTGGGCAAGTTATAGGCTCAACAGAGTGATCCAAAAAACAGAATATTCTGGTTTTTGCCATATGACATACATGTAAAAGTTTATGACACAGATATAACACTCCCTTTTTAGCACCTAAGGGCAAAAGGACTGTTCAAGCAGAATTTATCCTATTAGAGTATCGTATAATGTGGTCTCCATACCTTACAGGTGGGTTCTGATACTTAACATCTACATATAACACCTAAGCAATTCCCCAACAGCATACTCACACTGTCACCAACATTTGTTTCGTAAAAAAAAATACCCTTCAGCAAATCTGCAACTACCCTTTACTCAGAATTTGTTCGATTTTTGGAAAAACGCACAATTAATATTAGAGTACCTGACATATACTATATCACATGCCATTAGTTGTGTGATATGAAACTATGTATTAATTGGTTCATAAAATGGGATAGCCTTGTTTGCACCAAAATTGCATGAACTTAGTGTGTTTTTTCCAAAATCTAGAGCATTCCGGAATATTTCTAATGCCACTGGTTTCAGATCAAGATTTTATATACTAAGTAGAAAACTATGCTTACCTCAAATACTTGGAAAGGGTCAAATGATTTGTTTCTGCTGAAAGCGGAAAGGAAAGAATAATAACATATGTTGCTTCTTTCAGTTTCACATTTTTGGTACAATAAATTAAACCTTTTGTTATATGTGAAATGAATACCAGTAACAGTTGTTTGTAAATTTTATTGTATTTTCATAAGCAGGCAACCAAAAATCATAAATCTTTACTGTTAATGGCTCTATATTGTCAGATATATAGATATGAATTGTTTAATCTTCAAAATCTTACCATCTAAAGTGAGGTAAAAAGTTTAAGGCTCTGAAAATTATAAGTATGTTATTCAGAATGAAATCATTTTTGTTTTTGTTCAAGTAATTAACATTTAACAATATTTATACTAACAAGTCCACTTACTATGGCATCCTTGTGGTGAAATTTTCTGATCTGCTAAGTCTGCAATAAAAGATATTGATGTTCAATCCTAGTATCCGTGCACGTTATGATGACAACTCATTAGTATTCACTTGTATTGGCATTACTTTTGTAAAATCAGCAAAATATATCTTAGGATTTTTCTAAAATTGCCCATGATGGATAGATCGGTCATGATAGGACGGGATGCACGGTGTCCTGATTATATCGGTCTCAGTATGCTGATAGCTATCATAATTCTATCAACAGTCTCCAATTACCGATATGTATTTAAAACAATGGTTTTAAAATGGCAGTTTAGGAAGGTCTATGGGATGGCTTAGAGATTTAGCCTTATTAAGGTGTAAGAAATTGGTTGCATTCTTGGTATCCTAAAAACGCAATGCTATGATACAAAATTAATTTTGCTTTATCATTTGAAGATACAATGAAACAAAGAAATAATTAGAAGCAACAAAACAATGCCAGGGATTGTGTTCCAGCCTGGCCACAATAACTTATGTGGGGATTGGCACGTAATTTTACGGCCATTCTCCCCCCACTTGTGAATCAAGTGGGCAATTGTCAGTTACTGGCTATAAGTATGTGCACTTATTAGTTCTGGTAAACCAGCTCATCCCAGAAAAGTGCGTGTTGGTTAACTTATCACAGTGATGTGATTCTGCAAATACTGCTGAAAATGGTGAAAATGCCAACAAAAAAAGCGAGCAAATTGCTAGTGTGTGTGGTTAATTTTTACCAAGTGCACAAGGCTGAATATGTCCCAAATGCCACCAAAAGACTTATTAAGAGTATTAAGTAAGGTTACAGGGGACGGGCGTTCCAGAGATCGCCCATGTCTTTAATGTCCACAAGTGTCCTTAAAATTACTCTCATAGGAAACCTAAGTACACTGCACCTGAGCTGAATGTCTGATGTGATAGACGAGTTAAGAGTTTATAGGGTTGAGTGGGCAATAAAACCTGCGACCCATGAGTTCAGGAGGTAGGGTGTTACCACTAGACCAGAGCATGCATCTGTTCTTCTTATTTTATGTCCCCTGCACATATGAGGTCAGTGTATACCATGGAATGATTTCTGTCCCATGGAAACAACAGGTCAGAATCTGACATTTAAATAATTAATTATACTCATCTGCACTAATTGCATCTGTGACTCACAAAAACAAGTGAAGTTGCTGATCAGTGAAGTCTTTGTCAATAATTGATGACCAGGTACTCAGTTACTACAACATGTTCCTTTTGAAGAAGCAAACAAGGGAGAAACTATTGGCAGCCATTACAGGAAAATTAATCATGAAAATGTTTAGTGTAACTTATGGGCCATCCCCCCCCCATTAACAAAATTTACAAAACTTACTAGATTTTTATTATTAATGTGTGCGAGTTATCAGAAGTTGTCATATTAAATCAATGCCGTTACATGAACACTAAAACTGAAGATAATAAAAAACCCGTACTCACTGCATCCCTGTGACATAAAGAGAATTTTCTATTCATTCACATAATGAAACAACTAGTTTATTTGGCCTGCATAAGTGCTCTATACAAAGCAATTACTAAATTTTTTGATATATAGCAATTAAGTTCTTAGTAATACGAGGGCTGAACGTAAAACTGTTGTATCTCCTTCTTTTTTTAATATGAGTAACGACAGTCTTCCGTTCACCCCTCGAATAGTTTTTTTAAAGTCAATTGGAGCTTGTTGATCACAATGTACAATTTCCTGTTGAGCTCTGGTCCAGGCTTTCATTTTATATTAATCAATAAATGGTGCATTCATATTTATTAACTTACTGTGAATGTCACTTGAGCCATGTCATGCGAAAATGGGCCTTATGTCATATGCAACCAGCGTAGCTCCAGACCAGCCTGCGCATCCACACAGTCTGGTCAGAAGCTATTCTGTCTGCTAATGAGACCACAAAACCTTGGGTGACTTTATAGCAGACAGGGTAGCTCCTGACCAGGCTGGGCAGATGCGCAGGCTGGTCTGGAGCAACGCTGGCCCAATACAGCATAAGAGGTTTAAGTTGGGGGTATCACTTGTATAGTGTTTCAGTTTAAATTTTTTAAGTCACATGATTCCTATTCGTAAAATAGAATGTTACTGAGAACGGTTGACTTTTGACAATTAACAGTCTTAAAATAACAATAATGGAGAATTGACAATATCTTGTTAACATACTTTGATTAAAACCNATGAGTGCGAGTTATCAGAAGTTGTCATATTAAATCAATGCTGTTACATGAACACTAAAACTGAAGATAATAATAAAAACCTGCATGCCTGTCATAAAGAGAATGTTCTATTCATTCACATCATGAAACAACTATTTTATTTAACGTACATAAGTGCTCTATTAAAACATAGCAATTACTAAGTTCTTTGATATATAGCAATTAAGTATTTTTATAAGTTCGTTGAAGTCAATTGGACCTTGTTGATCACAATGTACAATTTCCTGTTGAGCTTCCTGTTGAGCTCTTGTCCAGGCTTTCATTTTATATTAATCAATAATTTAATGGTGCATTCATATTTATTAACTCACTGTGAATGTCACTTGAGCCATGTCATGCGAAAATGGGCCTTATGTCATATGCAACCTGGGTTGCTCCAGACCAGCCTGTGCATCGGCACAGTCTGGTCAGAAGCTATTCTGTCCGCTAATGAGACCACAAAACCTTGGGTGACTTTATAGCAGACAGGGTAGCTCCTGACCAGACTGGGCAGATGCGCAGGCTGGTCTGGACCAACGCTGGCCCAATACAGCATAAGAGGTTTAAGTTGTGGGTATCACTTGTATAGTGTTTCAGTTTAATTTTTTTAAGTCACATGATTCCTATTCGTAAAATAGAATGTTACTGAGTACTGTTGACTTTTGACAATTAACAGTCTAAAAATAACAATAATAAAGAATTGACAATATCTTGTTAACATACTTTGATTAAAACCATTCTTTATTCTTACACAACACAATCATGCAGCTTTTCATCAGAAAAAAAACTGATGAAGTTCTAATTTAACATAACCTTCAAATGCAGAATTAGACAATTTAAAATACCTGATGTCAGAATGTAAACTGCATGTTCTGAGATAATTTGTTGTCCAATGAACATGTAACACACAATCAGGAGTATAGATGCTCTGTTAGTTCCTAGTCATCTATAGCTGTTCCCCGTTCATGGGCAAATGATTGTTCTTTTTTTAATGTTCTTGAAAACAAGGAAACCAATTTGTATAGGTTAGAAAATGGAACATTAGCTCCAGATTGTGACTAAGAACGTAGTTTCAACGATAATGTCAATGATTGAATGAGGAAATACTTGAAGATTTGTAATAGTTTTTTTAACTGTAAATAATCCCAAACAAAATCTAGCATGCATGCAAATTCAACCTTGGTATTACACGGTGCCTTTACATACATACATTCTTACGAACTTAACAATAACAATAAACCAAAAAATATTTTTGATAATGACATGCCTTGACATAATTTATACAGATTGCACAATCACAATACACACCAATTTGTGGTCTCAGATCTTTGTGACGTATTTGAAGTTGTTTAATTACATACACAATGGAATGTTGGCACAACTTTTGAGTCAATCATGTTGACATAACGAGTATACCTTGCAGCAATAATTGTATAAATTGTATTCCAAAGAAGTAACACATATATATAAATATAATATATATATACATATATATATAAGTTAACACACTTAAAAAAGTTGATTTAGATAATTTATCTTATTTAAAAACCCTTATGTTTATCTTTTTATTGAAGTCATGAACTGTATATGAGAAAATTAGTATTCTAGTGTCTCTCCTTTTTTAACTGCTTCTTATCTTAAATTTTAAGAAACCTTCAAAAACCATAAAATTTTCATCTTCTGTTAATAAAAATTTAATAGATGAGAAAAACATTTCTTTATAAATACTACCCATGTTTATAGTTATACAAAACACATATTAGCCGCATATCTCACTATCTTTGCAATTATGAAACATTTTTGTTTTAAATATATACACTATTCAAAGTAATATTTTAACATCGAGTTAATATTTTCTAATTGAACTGAAATTGTGTTCAACATATATATTTTATGTAATATATGACTACTCACACATATTTACTGTAAATAATAAACTGTGTAAATAATAAATATTGCTCAACTTAAAAAAATAATTTACCTACCTGTCACAAATGTCAGTCCGTTAAAACACACTTGCTAGGATTATTGGTTAATTTATAGGAAAGCAAACAGTAAAACAAAATTGAATGAACGAAGAGTTTAGGTATAAATACACCCTTTCTCCATTAACAATAGCCACTTATTTCCATTAAGGGACTACAATATCAAAATCTCATGGTATTTATATACTTAGCAATCTTAACCCTTAAAGGCACATTACAGTTCATGGTACATGAATATGGCATGAACGTGTTTGTTTAGCTATTACGCCCTGAATTATATGCTCTTAAAGGGGCCGTCCAACAGATTGGTAAATTGACAAAATTAAAAAAAGTTGTTTCATATTCGCAAATTTTCACGTTTGTTATGATATTTTTGAGGAAATAGTAATACTGACCATTTACAATGCTCTTAAATATCCATTATATGCATCTTTTGACGATTTGAAAACCTCAAAATCATAAAGCGTCGTTCGACGCGAAACGATTGAATAATTTGGAAAGTTCTGTTATTGTCGCTATATTTTGTAAAACTACGAGGATTGCTTATATATGGTATAAAATACGGCTATCGTACATACTTGTCAGGATGGCCGAGCGGTCTAATTGGTTTTTACTCCAGGACCCCGATGGTCACTGGTTCGAGCCCTGATGAGGTTTACTTTTTTTTCCCTTTTTAAATTGTATTCTTGTTTTTTAACTGCAGATTTTTAGGTCAAATGTTTGAATTTATCAATATAGAGCATTTAATGACATGCTTCAATACATGCCAAAATCTAGTGGACAGTCCCTTTAAATTTAGGCCTTTAAACGTCATTGGTCATTGTACAGTCAGATAGCATTCAGATAGCAGATTTTCGTCATAGGATCTTGTATAAGCCTCTCAATTGTAAGCTACTCGGATTAATGGCTAGACTTTAATTTAATGGTCAGCTGTACAAACACTATTTACATTGTTAATTAATTATTGGAGCGTCCAAGAATTTGTCTCTATTTTCGTCATCATGGGTGTGTTTTATTATACACGAAGTAGTATAATGTTTTATTATGGTTAAAGGAGCATATTGGCGGTATTTAATCTATACATGTATTAAAACAATCCCAATTGCTCTTTTTAAGCAGATATGACGTATCTGGATACAATGTTATATTGTTGAAATCATTAAGAAAAAAACATAAACCATGCATTTTTTTTTTTCGCTACACGCCTCTCGTAGGATTCAAACTCACACTCACAAAAAAAGACAATTTTAATGAACAGTTTTCTACCATAAAGTCCTGTTAGTGTGAGTGTGCATGCATATGGCAACA
Organism: Dreissena rostriformis; assembly: GCA_007657795.1. Classification (NCBI taxonomy): domain Eukaryota; kingdom Metazoa; phylum Mollusca; class Bivalvia; order Myida; family Dreissenidae; genus Dreissena; species Dreissena rostriformis. The sequence goes on along the minus strand of VMBQ01006515.1, from coordinate 43,682 downwards.
CTTTGTGTATATTGTTTTTATGATTTTAGGATTTTACTACAACTGATTTTACTACAACACATGCCGGCTTAAGAGTCCCAGGGACAATCTTTTATAATAATAACAATATATGTTTTATTGAGCGTTTAAAGAAATGAGTTATACACTGCAAATGTATGCGCAAAGTTACCACTTCAAACATACTTTTCAAAGGGAATTTTTTGGTGAAATATAATACCATAATTATTAACTATCCATAAACTCCTTTACGACCTTGATAGCTGAGTTTTGTTTTGCATTCAAATTAGAAACCAAAAGGACAAGGCCCAATGGCTCACAAGAATTTTGGGGAAGGCCAAACTGTTGTGAAAGACTTGAACACATAAGGAAATGTAGGCCATTATTAAATGTCTTTCAGTGACATTAACTGACTGGTTTTCCTGTTTCAATATCTGATATTATATTTGTCTAGTTATCTATTGACATTGAATTGCATGTCAAACACAAATACAAAACACATGATCTGATATTGGAGCTGGGCAAGTATTCAAACTCTACCCTGCGAAGCATTGCTTACATTAAACTGGCATTTGATTACTCTAGATTATAAATTTCATGCTTTATTTGCTTTGTGTGCATGTTAAACAAGTTTAAGGTTAGTAAGGCATGTATGCAGCAAAGTCGTCCTTGATATCTTGCCCTTTGATATGTTGATTTGAAAATCATTAGGGCTCGATCACGCTTCTTCAAGACTTACCAGCATGCAATCCTAAGAATTCTCTAGATATTTTTGCAGAAATGCTCAAATTGTTTATATATGGTGGCTGAGGAACATCTAAATATGTGGCACCCTCCATGAATCTACAAATGTAAACAAGATGCCTGTCAGCAACATTGTTGAAATTATGTCCTTAAAAAATCTGTCCTTAATTAACCCCATTACACCTCTTAAACTGACAACCCACACATACATGTATTTAACAATATATTATGCCTTAAATTACATCATCTATCATGACATCGTAACATTCTTTAGTAAAACGTATTTGGATATGTGCAAATAGAGTGATCTTGCATGAACACCATTGCACTCTAATAGACTGATAGTGCTAATCAATTTGAGTCTAAAATGTTGTACATTACAAGTGTTGAACGTAGAACTATTTAAAACGATGTACATATTGAGTGTTGAATGTATAAATATGTTTATCTGCTATCGAAATGTTCTGTAAATACAACAGCTTCGCACTGAGTCCTACATTGGCGTCAACTGTTGTGACGTCACTACATTCTTTGATAAAATTCCCTAAATGGTCCAATATAGTGTGGTTACTTATCTGCCTGCGTTCATTGATTATTGCTATGTCACCTTCAAGTATCAAATTCAGCTCAATACCACAATAAAGAAAGGAATTTGCTTCAAAGTGGCTGTACCCACTTTTCAATGTAGACATTATCATTTCAACAATGATATTGCGTATTCGTCAATTACAATCTATATCCTGCTATTTACAATTTGCGTCTGTGAAGTCTAAAGTTCCCTAAATTATCAGGTAGGACTAGAGTATTTTACCAATTTATTCTATTCACTAAAATCCATTTATTATGCAATGACTCAAAACCCCGCCTAAACAAACTACAAATTAATATACAGCTTACAGCCAAAAGTTTGAGAGCAATAAAGTATTGCTTTTGCTTAAAGTACACTACTGTGTCACTGCACAAATACTTATCACTTACAACAATTTCAATGAATTTCAATGTATATCCAAAGTGAAACATGTATTTAAGTATTTTTATTTATTTTTCATTAAAATTGGAAAAGATTATTTTATTTTCATTTTTGGCGATGGTTAATAATATGTCATGCCTTTATGTATATTGTTATGGATTGGTTATGCTAAGATCGCAGAATTAATTAAATAACTTTTACAGCAATATATATATTCTGTGCAAATCTTGTTTATACATGGGCAATATTTCACAAGATTTCATATGGAAATTAGCCCACCCTATGTTTAATTTAATAAAACTAAAACACTGTTGTTCGGCTTATTAACAAGATCAATACACTCATAATCTTACAATTATATTTAACATGAAACATGTCTACAGATTTCATATTTTTCTTTCATCATTCATTTTTAAGTTTTTTTTTGTTTTTTTTTGTTATGAACCCTTGTCCTAGATACTACACTGATACGGTCCTATATTTACATTTGTGAGTCAGCGAAAGTAACAACAGAACTGGTACGAATGAACCAATGAATGAATGAACCAAGAACGCAATGTTGAGCATGTATGGAATTTACTAGATCACCAGTTCATTCATAATTTAAGACAGTTGATAGTACTACGCCTGTTACTATAACGCCTGTTACTACGTCAGTGTAATAAACACAAACAGGCCATGTCCCTGACATGACACCACTCCTTAATTAAGCTATTTATAACTTGGGTGATTAAGTACAGAATCCAAAAAGTCAAGGGTAATCTGTCAAATATTGACTCTGTTGTTTAGGATTTGGGTTAATTGATTGTAACTTGATCATTAGGAATGTTATCAAACAAATCTTAAATACTATTCTGGCACGCACACAATCTTACTATAAACGCCTGATAAACTATATCAATATCTCATAAACAGCACAAATATAGTAAAAAAAAAACATATCAAAACTATTAATATTTTTATTTATTTATTTTTGTCACTTTTACAATCTGCGAATCTAAGCAGCTGAATTGATACATATGTGTCTTTAATATGTACACCAAATACACTAACTTAAAATGTCAATCCTGATTACCGGTACTTCATTTAGCCATACATTTTTTTCATAAAAGGACCCGTTAAAACAAATGAATTTGTAATTAAAGGGATTTTTAAAATTATATGCAATCTTGCAAAATGGAGAAGAACACAAAGCATTTCATACACTAGAAATCAGTAGAGCAAATACTTCTGTAATTTTAGATAAATAACTCTACTGAACAATTAAGTGAATAGTCAAATGTTTGGTAACATCCTTTGTCAAGATCAAAATTGATCCAAAAATCAATCAAGTTGTAGCAAGGCTGGCACTAAGTCAAATGCTTTTAAAGGGACTGTAAACCACGAATGACGAAAAAAGAAAATTTCTAATATACTGTATTTTTTTACAATTATAAGTTTATATTGATTAAAATATCACGACTGGTATATAACATTCCTTGAAAAAAGTCGTTTTTTTATTTTAACTTTATTTTTTTATCTTTTAATTTTTACTGGGTATGCATACCAGGTAACTACCAGTTAACTATACATANATGATGGAAAAGACAATTCAATGATGCTGTCAAACACATTTCTTGAAGGAGTTACTCCCCTTATTTATAAGCATTTTATTGTAAACAAGTAAAAAACAGCAAGATTGTTCATTAAGAATGCTAGACAACTGAATGTCAGTGACTTAAAAAGGTATAAATTTATAGTTTTTTTTTTACATATTACCAAAGAGAAAGAGAAAAGCAGTTTTTATTTAATTCTACAAATATAATTTGTGAAATTTCTATTTTTAGGCATGTAAGAATCCTATAGAGTAATAAATATTTGTCTTACTTTATCAAAAATAAAGACCAGACATTTTGAGGACATTGAACTAATAAATATAAAAATAAATATGTTTAAAGCCATAAAAAATAGAGATTTAATAACATAACCACAGAGTATAGCAATAAACTACTGTACCTGATGTGAAATGTTCAGCATTTAATTCTCCCACATTTGCACACTGAACCCATTTATAAATGTTTGCAGTCATGCACAAAAAATACATGAAAAGGGCTGAGTCACAAACTGTTTCATTTGCTGAACCTTTCTACATCAGATAAAGTAGTTTCACCCTGAGCCGTCACCTGTCAACCTATGAATTTAAGCCAGTAACTCATGCATAAAGATTCAAATGTGAATGAAAACATACACATCTTACACTGGTTGCCTTGTAGTTGCCTCACGGACTTGGGATGAGCACCTAAGCAGTCGCTTAAGGGTTTCTTTATATGCAAAGGTTGGGATATTGGGATGAGTACACGAATCAGTCAGTCAGTCTGTTGCTTAATGGTTTCTTTATATGCAAAGAGCAGTCCATGCTTGCAATAGGCCAGACATCCTTCAATGGTTTGTGTATGGAAAACCTCTGAGTCAAGTAGTTTTTGTTTACAGAATATCCTTTGCTAAAAGGAAAAGAGACAATTAGTGAAACAATGTCTGCTTTGATGTTTATTTTGCTGGACAATAGGATATTTATAATTATTGTGTATACTTTTTTTCCCAGTTTGTTTCCCTTTGTTTTCTTTTTACAATTTGCAACTGTATACCATCATATCACGGTAGTCAGTCCACTAACTCACACTTTTCCTGTCTTAGCTGGTTAAACACTATTTAAAGTGCACATACTTATGCACGTAACTGACAACTTTTAGTTTAAACCTTTTTATTTTGGCTCGATTGCATCGAAAGCCTAAGGCTTATTTGAAACGCTCTCGAGTCAGTTTCTTGGGACTAGAACCAGTACTGTTGGGATCAAGCCTGTGACCTCCCCTTCCCCCTTTCAATCATAGGTTGGGGGCCAATGGCCTTAAAAAGGATTTTTTGACTAATCACGGCACAAACTATTTGTTCGAGGTGGGGACTGCACCAGTGATCCTCGCATTTGTAATCTATATATATATATATATACTAAACTTACGCGGTCAATATAAAAAACGGGGTCTGTAAACAACCCCGCATTCTTCGCACCTTAAATTACTATGTATATAGGGGAGGTAATGCAATCAAATTTCACAGTCTTAAATCCAAAACCAATCACGTCTTAAATTGAAATTTTATATACCTCGCAATTAATTTCTCTATGTATTTCCTTGTATGAGACGTTAAATAAATGATGTATATATATAATGATACATTAGGTACCCGTATATACCTTAATTCGTGCTTATATCAGATAAAAAAAGGGTATGGAGATACATGTATTTGAAGTGGGAACCCCATATCCTATTTTTAACCCTTTGCATGCTGGGAAATTTGTCGTCTGCTTAAATGTTGTCTGCTAAATTTCTAAAATAAGCATTTTCTTTGATTTTTTTCAAAGAATAATATCAGAATAGCAAACAGTTTGGATCCTGATGAGACGCCACGTTCTGTGGCGTCTCATCTGGATCCAAACTGTTTGCAAAGGCCTACAAAATCCGGTTCCAGCGCTCAAAGGGCTAAATCAGGGACCCCGTAGCTGGCCATGGCATATGTGTGAATATATATTTATATAGCACTCTTCCAACTGAGCTAGCTGGAATGGTTTTTCTCTCAGATAACTTATTTTATGAAAGTTATTTTACACGTAAATTGTTTCATTGATCTCCCTTTTTATGAAAAACTAAAGGAAAGAATGCCTCAGAGTTTTCCCCTTTGACAACAGTTTACTGCATCTGCCTTTCAGAACTGAAGACTCATTCTCCGACCATAGTCAAAGAACCCACACTATTTACTTGGCCTTATTATGCTGGTGTACTCCTATTTCACAATTTAAATGATACTCACGGATATTCACTCCATTACAATAGGTGCAACAGTTCATTCATAGAAATGTTTACAGTCAACATTCATTCATAGAAATGTTTACATCCGTAATGAAGCATCAGCTCATTAGATTTTGTAACATTTTCATCATGGTACTAAGGGCAATAAATCTTGTTAAATGATGTGCAAAGTGCATTCTCATTTGTGATGTTATAATGGACATCCTACAGCTGTAAAAAATATAATAGTTCTGGCTTAACCGATTTATATCTTTAATCCTGATTGTATTAAAGGAACTTCACCACATCTTATTTCACACATTTACATTTATCACTTGCATATCACAATAATTATGAAACGATTAAAATAAAAGTTTTATCCTTTGTAAGTAGAATTAGCAGTGTTGATACTTTTGTGTAATGAACCATTGTAGTTGATTTAGAGCGTGTCTGAAAAAGTGTTTTTTTTTAGCTCACCTGATTGCTCAGGTGAGCTTTTGGGATCGGTCATTGTCCGCCGTCTGTCCGTCGTCCACATTGATTTGTTAACACTCTAGAGGCCACATTTCTTGTCTTATCTTCATGAAACTTGGTCAGAAGATTTGTCCCATTGATACCTTGATCGATTTTGAAACTGTCTCATGCTGGGTCAAAAACTAGGTCACTAGGTCAAAAATAAGAAAAACCTTGTAAACACTCTAGAAGTCATATTTTATGCCCAATCTTCATGTAACTGTGTCAAAATGTTTGTCTTAATGATTTGTTGGTTTAGTTCAAAAGTGGTTCCGATCCGTTGAAAAACATGGCCGCCAGTGGGCGGGGAAGTTTTCCTTATTTGGCTATAGAGAAACCTTGTAAACACTCTAGAGGCCACATTTCTTGTCCGATCTTCATGAAACTTGGTCAGAAGATTTGTCCCAATAATACCTCGATTGAGTTTGAAACTGGGTCATGCTTGGTCAAAAACTAGGTCACTAGGGGAAAAAAAAAAACAACCTTGTAAACACTGTAACAGTCATATTTTATGTCCAATCTTCAAGTAACTTTGTCAAAATGTTTGTCTTAATAATACGTTGGTGGAGTTCAAAAGTGATTCCGATCCGTTGAAAAACATGGCCACCAGTGGGGGAGGCAGTTTTGCTTATTTGGCTATAGAGAAACCTTGTTAACACTCTAGAGGCCACATTTCTTGTCCGATCTTCATGAATCTTGGTCAGAAGATTTGTCCCAATGATACCTGAAATGAGTTCGAAACTGGGTCATGCTGGGTCAAAAATTAGGTCACTAGGTCAAAAAAAAAAGAAAAACCTTGGAAACACTCTAGAAGCCACATTTCATGCCCAATCTTCATGTAACTTTGTCAAAATGTTTGTCTTAATGATATGTTGGTTGAGTTCAAAAGTGGTTCTGGTCCATTGAAAAACATGGACCAGGTCAAAGCTTGAAAAATCTTTAACCACAAAGCACGCAGCTTTGATATTTGATATGTGACAAAGATTGTTCAAATCATGCCACTGGGCAAGCTCATTTCTTAGGTGAGCGATCTAGGGCCATCTTTGCCCTCTTGTTTAAATAAGGTTTGTGTTTTATGGTTTTCTTTATTATCGTTTGTGTAACACCTATATTCCATCAATTAAATACATATATGTCTCCAGTTTAATAAAACATACAGAAAAAACGGACATCGGACAATTTACAAAAACCTTGCTGTTATTTTGCAAATGAAATGCATTATAGTCAGTATTACATGTAGACCTATATGTTAAGAAAGTCTGGAATGCAGGATAGTTATCATGGTCATATACTGGACACATCATCATCAACCTGCCATGGAGTTACAGGAAAGCATTTTCGAGCAGGATTGTTATTGGGGATCATTTGGTCATTGTCGGCTCGGGTACCACTTAAAAGTACTCCGAGTTGTCTTTAGTATACTACATAATAATGTGCCCTGGTTATGGTTCAAAATACAATTGAAGGCAGCCAGCCAATTTGAGATTGTACCTGTTTTATTCCCGCCCAAAATCAGATGTTGTTCAACATGCTTAACATATTACAAAACAAAATTCTCTTTTAACAAAACCTGCCTCAACGTGCTTTTTTGAGTATGAGTTTCAATAATATAGAGGTTATTTTATTTTACAGAATACATTGTATTGACAACATTTGAACATAATTAATTTAAACAAGAGCACCGCATAGCGGGTGCCAACGCTCGGTTGTGAGTGCTTGGATTTAGTGTTTTTTTACCTTTGACCTTGAACGTCATCATTGACCTTGACCTTTTCACCACTTAAAATGTGCCGGTCGATGAGATACACATGATTTTTTTTTTGATTTTTTTTTACCTTTGACCTTGAAGGATGTCCTTGACCTTTTACCACTCAAAATGTGCAGCTTCATGAAATACACATGCATACCAAATATCAAGTTGCTATCTTCAATATTGCAAAAGTTATGGCCAATGTTAAAGTTTTCGGACGACCACAACGACGACGCGGAAAGACAAGAGGGCTATGAAAATACCTCGGGTTTTCTTCGAAAACTACCGAGCTAAAAATGAGCCAACAATGACCAATTTAGCATCAGTATTCCCGGGTACGAGTTAGTATATTTAACGAACACAGGGTACACTGCAGTATACTTAAAGGGACTGTAAACCACGAATGACGAAAAAAGAAAAGTTCTAAAATACCGTATTTTTTATATTGATTAAAATATCGTGGTTTATAGTCCCTTTAAGAGTACTTTTCAGTAGTACTTGAGCCGAAAATGACCAATTGAGTGTCATTGCGGCCGATGACACCAGGAACACTATTGCCTCTTGGGAATACATCAACAAACCTCTACTGCCCATTTCCCTAACTGATACATAATGAAAATGAAATCAGCCTTAATCTTGACTGCAAATATATGTGTAATTTTCAAATAACCAGTCTAATAATAGTATTGTCTTTGCTATGTTTCAGGTGAGCGCTTCAAACGAGGAGGATGGCATTCTGATTAATTGGTCAATTAAGGTGACCTGCATGCAGAGCCATTCCTCAATATAAGGTAGAACAACTAATATAAAATAAAAATGATTTTTAAATACAATATTCCTTAGTTGGTTCTTAAAGTTAATAAGCAGCGTGCATCAAAAGGTGTAAAGCCATTGACCTTGACCCCCACCCACCTCATATACATTTGAGGTGAGACTATAGATTAAAGGAATTGATACACCATGAAGTTGAGGACTTTTTCTTCTGTTCTCAGTGGCCAGAATATCAGTTTTTATTCAAGAGAAAACTTTTGCTAATTTTTCCTCAAGTCATGAAAAATTGTCCCCAGTACTAACAAAAATAGCACAAAAAACAATAATCAGAAAAATAAATTCTTTAATTTTGTCTTGTTTCAAGTCAAAAGGATTATTTAGCAATAACCCTTGTAGATACATTCAAACTGATACCAATTCTTTTGTAATACATTTCATTTGTTTTCTCAATTCAACAAACATCAGCACACACATTTTCAAGTTGTTGCTAAGAATTAACTTAATTTTAAAGACCTGGGCCCGGTTGCTAAAAACTTTAACGGCAAGTTAAGGTAACTGTCTGTTAACTTGAGACCCAAATAAATTAAATTATAAAAGCAATGTTATTATAAGACATATGCAAACTATTCAAGCAAACACGTTTGTTTACAATTAACATGTATATTATAAGGTTAACAATTAAGTCACATAAATAGTTTGATCCAAAAATTAACGGCTGTTAGCTTAATTGGCTGTTAAAGTTTTGAGCAACCGGGCCCTGGAATTAATTACTATGCCCTGTATTAGCTAAACTCTCTAAACTAGCATGACTGCATGAGGCTACCAAATTTTGACGTCACCACCAACATATGCCTGTCCAGCCATATACATTTACTCATAGTTTAATAACAGAAATTCTTTATTAAATTTTAATTTCCAGCAAGTTTTGCCAAATAACTTTCATTTACAAGAAAGTAATAAGATTTTCTTAGAGTTATTGATTACAACTTCGTTAAATGCAACAAAATTCTATATTATCAAGTTACTCACGAATCTTCCGACTCATATCAAATTAAGCCAAACATTTGAAGCATGTAGATAATGTATTTTGTATGTTAATATTACAAAAAACTACGAATGAAATTTAACACCGAGTTAAACTGTGTGTCAACTAATTAATGTCAATTTGCAACGTAAAGACGTAAATTGATATAACTTGGTGACATATCAAATACCACGCAACAACAAAAAATGTATTGGTTGATAATATTTTGTACAAGTATCTCCTGTCATGACTTCTCCTTTTGAGTTTTTAGAATGCTGATTAAGACGTCATTATCATTTGATTAAGTAGTAATTAAGTCCAATTAAAGCTACAATTCAGCTTAAGCATAAAGCTTTTATAAAACTGATGCCAAGATTTTCGTCACTTTTGAGGCCTAAATTCCCACAAGCCAAAAGAATATTTTGATTAGGTACTGTCTGATGGCCCTCAGATGGTACCACCCCGCCNAAAAAAAAATAAAAAAAAAATACAGCCAAAGTTCATGGACCGATTTCATTAAAAACCTTACAACAAGATTTAGTGAGAAACATTGTTTCTAAACATTGTGTCACAGTGTGACATATTAACATTAATATACATTTTTGGAAGACGCATAATATAAAGTCTTGACAGCTAACTTAAGTTCAGTAACTGATTGAATTTTCGTGGTATCTTTCACATGTATTTTGTTTTTATGAACATAAATATTTAAGCTACACAATTCAGACTTAGCTAAAACTTATTTAAAGATTTTTTTTTTTTAATAAGGCGACCCGGGCTCAGGCTTTTGTTTACCAGTCGCCTATGAATTGGTGATCAATCGCCAACATTTGAACGATTAAAGATATGTCTGTCGCAAGCTGTATTTTTTTTGAGATTGATTACAGAATGAATAACAATTAATGAAAAACTGCTCCCGACATGTATTTCTTTTTTTGCCAAAGAGCTTCAATACAAATATGTTTTGATTTTACTAGTGGTTTAATGCATGCCCCCTTTTTTTGTATAAAATGTATGTTTCTTCAAAATTTAAACTGAGCAATATTATTGGGTAGTCAATCATATGCTTAGAAAATAAATTTAATAGTCTTTTTCTTTAGGAAAATTTCTCAATTTAAAGCCATGCATTTACTTCAAATATTGGTATTTTTATTTTGTATTGAATGCCTTATTTGTGGTTACAAAAGTCTTTGAATCTTGTATACCATGAAATATAGAACTGTTATTACTCTTCTCTATTATTGTCAATGCCTTGACTCATTTATGATGAATTGGAAATTAATTTGTTAATTGTGAGCTCATGATTATTAAATAATCTTCGTAATCCTTCGTGTTTATCATAGAATTGCTTTAGTATCATCAAAACCATAAATGCTTGAGGGTTATAATTATTTGATTGTCTCATAATGAAAGTCAATTATGTGTACGTAACTCATAGCGAAAATTAGTTATGTGTCTTTCGGTTCCAGTGCCAAGCCGGTTCAAGTATTCGACACTGATTATTTATGTCATGGATTGTCCGCTCAGATATGGATATGTTAGATACAGGATTATTTTGCTGAGCATCAGTTCCCATAACCACATCTGTCAGGTATGTTGCCATCATTTTTTTAATTAATAGTTTTGTATAAATAATTTTCAAACCCCTTGAATTTTTTTACACAATGCAATGTGTACTTTCTGGTAATTTTTACGTCTTTTAATTAATTGTTTACGTAAAGTCAAGAAATGTCATTTTGTTTGATTAATGACCACTTAGAAAGATGGTTTTAACAATCAATTTGACCTTTTTAAAAGATCCAATTATGCTAATATTTGTGTTTTCGATTGATCTTTTTTTATTACATGTCAACAAGTAATTATATAGCTTCAGTTATTAACACTTATTTACTATTTGTATGCTCATAACAATCTCTACATGACAAAACTTGAATGGGACTGTGACATGAATGAAAAAAGAACAACGAAATTTATGTTTTTGTACTGACTTTTCTACTTGTCTTATTGAGTGAGACATTTAAAGTATCGCAAATAGGTTTTATTTGGATTATTTCCTGATAGGTATCGTGGCTTTTTTATGGTTGTGCTCCTTGGATTTTAATTTCTCTAGGATTAGCATCTTTTCTGTTGTAATTGTTGTCATTTCTAATAAACATTGTTGTCAATAACTGATACACAATAGCAAATACTGTAAGAATTAAGTTACTTTATTTTCAATAACTGATACACAATAGCTAATACTGTAAGAATTAAGTTACTTTATTTTTATGGGTTTTGGACATCATCATAAATCTCAGAATGCCTTTGAGAGAAATAGCAGCATTAACAGATGTGCTTGTGGGTGGGTTGATTGTTCGATGACATGGACACTTACAATGTCTCGGATTTTTATCAATATCTTGGTTTATATCATCAAAGACATGACTTGCCCCTAGGACAGAATTACAATTAATTTTGGTATTTTATAATAACCATGATATTGCGGATTGTTCTTTTTTTATGAAAAATCTATAAATTCAATCTTATCTGAGGGTCAAATATGGGGCGTCAACTTGGGTAACTACATAAAACATATGTTGATAAAGTCATGAAGTCGTAGATTATTAAAACAGCTACAAAATAAGTTATTTGAAATCAACATCATTGGAAATAAAAGGTTTGTATTTTGAGTTTATTAGTAATTATTGAAACTTCATATGATAATATAATATGTATTATTTCATGTATCAAACAGACTGTATGTTCACAAGTTGATGTTTTTTCTCTTTTGTTCACATGTCATACAAATAACAAAATTTATGTATAAAGGGGCAACATAAAAATATGCCTGATAAATGCAACTTTTTTCTATGTTATTGTTATAGCATTTTCTTATTATATTTAAAATCTTTAAAAAGGACCTTTTCACATTTTGGTAAATTGACAAAATTGAAAACAATTGTTTCAGATTTGCACATTTTCGTTGTAGTTATAATATTTGTAAGGAAACAGTAATACTGAACATTTACCATGCTCTAAATTATCCATTATATGCATCTTTAGACAATTTAAAAACATGAAAATTATAAAGCTTTACAAACGCAAATTGATTGAATAATTTGGAGAGTTCTTATGTTATCATTATATTTTGTGACATTACGAGAATTGCTTATATAATGTATCAAATACACCCGACTCACTGTATGAGCAAGGAAAGCCGAGTGGTCTAAGCGTTAGACTTTTACTCCAAGGGTCATTGGTTCGAGCCCAGTTGATGATTACTTTTTTTTCTTTCTTTAATTTTATTCTATTTTTTTTTTCTTGAGCTATTTAGTCCCAATGTTTACATTTATCAAATTAAAAGCATTTTATGACAAACTTCAATACAATCCAAAATCTGTGAAAAGGTCCCTTTAATCTATAGTTATGACATTTTACGGTAAATAGTCGAGAAAAAAAAANTGTCATACAAATAACAAAATTTATGTATGAAGGGGCAACATAAAAATATGCCTGATAAATGCAACTTTTTTCTATGTTATTGTTATAGCATTTTCTTATTATATTTAAAATCTTTAAAAAGGACCTTTTCACATTTTGGTAAATTGACAAAATTGAAAACAATTGTTTCAGATTTGCACATTTTCGTTGTAGTTATAATATTTGTAAGGAAACAGTAATACTGAACATTTACCATGCTCTAAAATATCCATTATATGCATCTTTTGACGATTTAAAAAACATGAACATTATAAAGCTTTACAAACTCAAATTGATTGAATAATTGGATGAGTTCTGATGTTATCGTTATATTTCATGACATAACGAGGATTGCTTAAATAATGTATCAAATACACCACTCACTGTATAATGAGCAAGTATGGCCGAGTGGTTTAAGTGTTAGACTTTTACTCAGATGGTCAGTGGTTCGAGCCCAGTTGAGGATTACTTTTTTTTCTTTCTTTAATTTTTATTTTTTTATCTGGAGCTATTTTATTAGTCCCAATGTTTACATTTATCAAATTACCGGTAAAAGCATTTAATGACAAACTTCAATACAATCCAAAATCTGTAAAAAGGTCCCTTTAATCTATAGTTATGACATTTTAAGGTACATAGTCAAGAAATAAGAGCCCACAAATCGCTTTATTGATTGCAAAACATGACACATTTGTACCTTGTAAATCTTAAGACAATTTTAGGTTTAAAATATGCTTGTTTCAGATAATATCACAACCAGAGTTGGATAGGTTGGTAGGAAGGAGGATCTTAGCCGTTTGCATGCTGGGAAATTTGTTGTCTGCTAAAATGTCATCTGCTGAATTTCTAAAATTAGCATTTTCTTCGATTTTTTTTCAAAGAATACTATTAGAAAAGCAAACAGTTTGGATCCTAAAGAGACATCACGTTCTGTAGCGTCTCATCTGGATCCAAACTGTTTGCAAAGGCTTTCAAAATTCGGTTCCAGCACTGAAAGAGTTAAAAGTACATAAATGAACTATATTTCCTCTTTATATCAAGCTGCATATTAAAGCTTAGTAATGCATATTTACTTCTAACACGTATAATTCTCTTGTACTTTTAATACATACACAAAATCGCTAAGACATTTTTTTAATATAATGCCAAATTATTTTTATACACGGTTTCAGTGGGATCCCAACTGTTGCCTACAAAAATAGCGTTCTTTAGTGAGAACTGTACAATACTTCTGTACGGTTATTAAACATATGAATGGGTATGATGCTTTTTAATGCGTAGCTTTAGAAATAGTTCATTAAATTTTGTCTTAGCCTAATGATTCCAATTTGAGGAACTCTAAATTAAGTATTCTTATAAGGTGCACATGAGCCATTAGTATGGTGGCACTAAGGTGACATCACCGCTCCAAAAAAAATTGGAGCGGAAACACAAGTTCTGTTTCCCCGTCTTTTTTTTTGGGAACGGAAAACACAAGTTCTGTTTTCCCATCTTTTTTGGGGGGTGACGGAAAAACACAATCGCTATATTGTGCGCACAAGATAATCGGCCAATCACAGACTCCAAAAAAAAAAGACTCAGAAAAACAGAACTTGTGTTTTCCTCTCTCAAAAAAAAGATGGGAAAACAGAACTTGTGTTGATGATGTCACCTTAGTGCCACCGTACATTATTAAATCATTATGCTTCAATTACTTTCAAGGACGTTATTGCCCATTCGTTAAAAAGTGGGCATTTTCATTTCCATGCAAGATCATTGAAAGTTATAAGCCCATTTTTATCACATTTTTAGGCACCTTCCCTACCAAAGGGTCATCGCATTAATTTTTGTCGAGTCATTCTAGGCCATTCTTTCATCTTTCATAGAGTAAATTTAACTTAACTCTTTCAGTGATGGAACCGAATTTTGAAGGCCTTTGCAAACAGTTTGGATCCAGATGAGACGCCACAGAGCGTGGCGTCTCATCAGGATCCAAACTGTTTGCTATTCTGATACTATTCTTTGAAAAAAAATCGAAGAAAATGCTAATTTTAGAAATTCAGCAGACAACATTTTAGCAGACGACAAATATCCCAGCATGCAAAAGGTTAAATTAGCCTCAAATTCTTGGTCCAATGCTTACAACCAATCCATTCTTTGACAATGCACAATAGAGAGAGAAATCTAGAAGTTTCACTGATAGCCTTGTTGAGGGTAGGTCTGGTGACCTAACAAAAGGAACATTTGTATTGGGACCTTATCATATAACCCAATCATGTTCCAAAAAAATACTCAACTGTTTAAAACAGCCTTATTTGAACATAGATGAAGGCTGGATCAAATAAATAAACAGAGGATTAGAAGAATAAAGTAATGCTGTGCATTTTGGGCGAGCGTAATAAATTTATGCACTCCTTTCATTTGTGAATTTATATTTAAGGAATTTAAGGAATGAACTGGTATTTATTAAAGTAGATTTATTACAGTAGCTCATTGTCCATAAGTGCTTAAAATAATGGAGCTCCCAATAAACCATGCCTGAAACAATATATGAAATGTAAAGGTACTCATTTTCATGAGGTAGATCAAAATGGCAAGCCCTGTATGCAAGAAGCAAAGTAACACAAAGCAATAACACGCAGTAATATATATGAATTTAAAGTTTTGATAATAATTGCATTTTTTTTTGCACTGTAAATATATTAGAAATGAGGTATTGGGTTTGAAGAGGGACAGGGGGGTAGGCGTTGAATGAAGACGGCAAGTCACTTCTTTTTTATATATTTAATTTAAATATTTACATAGATGGAACATTTGTTTATGAAGAAACATTAGAGCTTATAGATGAGTTCAGAAAATGTATTCTTTCAATATCAAAGCAAGGAAATACTCTCTTACTTTCTAATTTTATTAAATAATGATACCATGCTCATTGAAGAGCCAACTCTTTGGGGTTTTATAATGTCCTAAAGACCAGATAATAGCTAGCAAAATTGTAGCGGAAATAAATTTAATAGTTTTGGAATTTTAAGTGTGGATCAAAGCAGATTATCAATAATCTATCAACCATTCATGGCATAAAGATAGTGACCAGGGTATGATGGTCTCATATTTGATCAGGAAAGGTTAATTAGACAGAGATGTCGGAAATGCAGGCCCATGTCAACATAGGGTAGTGAACTAATTCAGACACTTTGGTTGTAAATACTTCAACCTCATAAAGATATCATGGCATTTACCGTACATGTTCTTGTAATGTTACGAAAATAAATTCTTTCATTGATAATAATGAAAAATTTGATTTCTGAGAATGTTTACTATTCTTGATATATATTCTTTCATATTAAATGACAAAATAATTTCTTTAAATTTTCAAGTTTTTTTTAAATATGATTTTTGTCTGCTTGTAGCCAATGACGTTGATGTTGATACAAATATATCCATTTCACTGCTTTGGTAAACAAATAATATAAATATAACACTATAATTTTGGAAAAATATACCTTTAATTGCATCATGATTAAGCAATGTTTGTTCCTTAAATTGTTTGTNAATATAACATAAACCATGTGCCTTCCGTTTCAACTTCCTGTGCACACAATATTCTTCCTTTGTAAAAACAGCAATGCAATGTACATGTTTGTGTTCTTGATATCATCTTAAACTGTTCTTGAAATAAGATGTCCTTAAAACGTTCTTAAACTGTTCTTTTAATTCTTCCAAGAACAATGACAGATCCTTTTAAGAACATATTGGATTCTTAAAAAGTCCTTCATATGTTCAAAAACATTGTGTAGACCTGTTTAAGAACATCAGAAGGAAATATGTTGTTCAAAAAAGTTCTTAAAGTGTTCAAGAATAGTTTAAAAATAATTCAAGAACAGGAAAGGTCCTCAAAAGTTATTGAACTGTTCCTGAAGGCAGTTCTTGAACAGTTCTTGTACAAATGTTCTTAAATCCTCTAGAACAGATCAAGAACTCTTAATTACAGTGGTTAAAATACTATGCATATTCATACTAACTTCACAGGTTTCACAAATCTACAAGATTAGTATGCTAGACATTTCAATATTACTTTCAAAAATATTTATGAAACATCTAGCATAAAGGAATTCATGAATTATTCATGATGGATCCTCAAAGTCTGTCTCAGAAAAGTCATCAGAAATAATTGTATATGAAATGTTCATCACTAAGTATTTATGGTTAGATGAAGAACTGTTCATAAACTTTGAAGTGTTCAACAAAAATTCATAAACTGTTCATGAACGTGTCTTAAGAACAGTTCATGTTCAAAAGTTTATGAACCAAGCTCAGGAACTTTTTGAGAACCGTTCATGAACAGTTCCTGATTGGCTTGAAGTGTTAATGAAATCATGAACAACATTTCGCAGAGGCATGGTCAACCATCAACCATGGTAATTACCATGGTATTGGTAATTATCCATGGTAATTATCATATAAAAAATTTAAACAGACCAATGTTATCCCCATGCTTTTATGTTATCCCTACGCTTTTAAAAGCGTGGGGATATTGTATTGATCTCCGCTTTCTGTCCGTCTGTCCTGGCCACTACTGGCAAGTGAATCCAGAATGATTATCATTTGCCATAATGTAACATGGGGAATGAAACATTGCAATATCCTCAAGACTCAAACTTAAGAAAGTAAATCTGTTTGCATTTGCATAATATATTATGTTAATGGCATTTATAATTTGAATGAATGTTTCTTTGTTGTTGGACATTGTCAGATATTTGTATGAAAATTATAAGTTATATATATACAAGGAGATAAAGTCCATCAAAATCATCCGGAATATTTGCGTAATCTATAGGCAATCTATAGGCAAAGAATTAAGCCACTTTGATGTTAGCTTGTCTAGTAGGTTTGCTAACCGCTTAGCCAATGATCATGAACGATCAAGGGTAGTCCCTGGTAGTTAGTGGTAGAATAACCATCATTTTCGCCTTAGTTTTTAGGGTTTCATAGCTAATACCACCAAATCTACCTTTAACTTGATTGGATTGAGTCATAATGACAATGTTGTTAGAGGATACAAATAAACAAGAATTATATTGCAAAAAGTCACACCTTTTCATTTCTGCACTTTTGCCAGCAAATGGGAATTTCAATGAAAGTGCATGCTGTGTTTTTTTGAAAATGATGCAACTTGCTTGTGATGATAATCTAATCATATCTGTAAGTGCTTGCCCCTCATTAATAACAGATTTGCTGCGAAAGTTATTTGGGCAGGTCTTACCTACGAAATTGATAACCAATTACCGCTGCAGTCAACCAGGGAAGACAAATGGGAATTTGATGCTATACATTTTTTCTATCTCTTTGAATGTATATATATCTGTAATTGCATTTCTTTCCGATATAAACTAAGAGGTCAGGGATCAGAAACTGTTGTATCCTATATAGAAAGTCTCAGCACTTACAACAATAACGCACTGATCAATCATTTATATATTTTATTACCGTATACTATTTTAAATTAAGCCCGATGCTTTATGAAGTTTCATTGGCCATAAAATCATGGCGTGAAACAAATATTTCAGAATATTTGTAGTATGATAGTAATCTTTTATTATTTTTGTGCAAAACAGATTCATGTTCGGTACCACTCACATACGCACTTAGATGCGTGTGTAGTCCCTTAGAAAATCAAATTAAATTTAACACCTTAAAATTCTTACTAGATTCAAGTTTTATTGCCTTCATTTCCAATCCGAAGATACTGATGAGCAGCAAACAGCATAAAGCCTGAATAGACTGTGAGTTACTCTGGTTTTATGCTGGTTGCATATAGCTATTTTCTCTTTGATTCTGAGTGAGAAAGGGTTAATTAACCCCGTCAAGAGAAAATTGGTCTTATGCCCTATGTGGCCTGTGTTGCTCGGACCAGGCAGCGCAGTCTGGTCAGGAGCTACCCATTCCGCTTTAAAGTCATGCAAGTCTTCGAAGTCTCCTGAGCAGTCAGCGTAGCTCCTAACCAGACTGTGCGAATGCGGGGGCTGGTCTGCTCGGAGCTACTCTTATGCATATGGTATAAAACCTATTTTCGCATGATGCAGTTCAAATGGTAATTTTAAACTACTGATGAAGCACAATTGTAGTACATTATAGGTGTTATAAATGATAAAATGTGTCTTTTTCATGTTTATAAATTACTTGCTTCATTTTCGTCAAACTATTACAAATCTTTGTTATGATTAATATCTTCAGTAATTACTTTTTTTGAGATAAGATACACTATCAATAACAAACATGCTTTGATAAATTTTAGGCGATTTTTATGTGCTTCAAGAATTTATTAGATGCCATATATTTTATTGGGTAATTTACGGTAGTGTAGTTAATGGTGTAATACGTGTCTACTCTTACGGAAAAGGGGCGTTTGTTTTTATTAGCAATTACATTGGAGCGTCCTACACTCAAAAACAGAGTCTCTTGCGTCTGCATTGACCCCGGAAACGGTGGAATGTTGAATCATAGCCACCCGTAAATATCGTATATAAAGGGCTATCTTAATTGAAAGAAAATGATGGCACAAAGTTTGAATGGTTGTGCTGAAAGGGTAATGTGATAAATAATTTGGAAACTTTCACATAGTTTTTCAAAAAATCGCGGCATTTTGATTTGTGATTACATTTTTATACAGCTTGATTATCTTTGAACAGGTATGGTTAAATCTAATTTGGTTTATTATTCTTCTTAATATTAATTGAATAGTCTCAGGAAGATTGGTATGACATTGTTTGTGAAAAAAGAAGCAATTTATTATGTAACGTATTTGAGAACTAGTGTTTATTTACCATATTATTTTGCAATTTGATGTTTTCCAAAATTGTAATACAGTTTAGATACAAAAGAAAAAGGTTCAAAATGCAGTGCCAAGTGCATAATCACATAGTTTTGAATGACTATAATATTTGCTATGAAAGCCTGTGTTAAATTTTGTATGTCAGTTAAATATAATAGCATTCCATGATATATGTGAATTAAACATTTTTTTATTTTAATTGAAGCTTTTGATATCATTTGTGCATTTTTATATTATTTTGTTTGTTGGTTTCGCTACAAAAACAATTACAACAAACAATCAAACAATAACAGCAAATCTTTTTCATTGTCCGCATTAAAAAAAAAAAATTTGCCAAAAGTCCGAAATTAACAAACTTAAAGCTAAGGTAAAACAACAATAAAAGAATTTTGTTTGAGACCAAGATTGTCCTTATGCAAATTCATTTAAATGGTAGTTATGAGTTATTATAAACAACAGAAATAGTGACTATGTCTAATGTAAAACGAGCCTTGATGGATGTATTGTGTAGTTTTTCGTATGTGAATGCCATGCATCATTTATTTTGCTGTTAGACTGACTATTGTAATTTCGGTCCAAACGCTGCAATAAACGTGAGTTGATTTCATGATTTGCTGATGTACTTATTATCATTCGGTTCATCACGTCAAGCATGCTTTAATGTGTTAAGGCAAAGAAAAAAGTGTTTGTTTTGGGGTTACAGAAGCAAAAACATCAGATTAAACATTATATATATTTCTTTAATTGTCGCTACATTTAATACCAATGGAATTTAACTGGCTGATAAAAATTTGTTCATAAATATTGTTGAGCCAATGCCTAACCAATTATGTTGCTCTTATCTTTTTAAAATTCCTTAAATTAGGTTTAGAGCACCAATTATTTGATGGGATTTCATTACAAACAAATGCGTCAAAAACAAACACGTAATAGTAAATATGAGAAGGTTAAACCCGCCTGCATGTAACTGTTTAAATAAAGGGTCGCTTATTTGTATAATTACCATGCAGAATTTGACACAGAACCTTATTCATGAATACAAGATTTTTCTAACATAATCTCTCATGTTCAGTTAAAAAGCAACAAGGAGTGAAAGGTAGTACCAGTCTTATTTTTCATATTTTTTTTTTATGCCCCCGAAGGTGGGCATATAGTGATCGCAGTGTCCGTCTGTTCATCCGTCCATCCGTCTGTCTGTCTGTCTGTCTGTCTGTCTGTCTGTCTGTCCGTCTGAAATTCCGTCACACTTTGCGTTAAGGTTTTGAAAAATGTGGAAAAACACTTTGCGTTTAGGTTTACACAAATGTGGAAAAAGGGGGCATATGTCATCCTATGGGGAAAGGTCTTGTTTGTGAATACATGTAGTCAACTGTCTTGCATTCTAAAAATGAAACAAGTACCTAAATACTCGAAACATACTGTTTATATTCTAAAAAATAGATTTTAAGTAAAAATCCCAGTACACTACACTTATTCAAAAACAACAAAAAATAATTAATAAAAAGCAAGATAATTAATAATAAACAAAAATAAAACAAAAATATAAACAATATCTGACCAGAAACAACAAGGGTCTGGGCACTTGTTTAAGCTATATTTGCAGGTGACCTGAATCAAACATATTTATATATGTTGTTCAACACTGTTTGCTCATATTTATATATGTTGTTCAACACTGTTTGCTCAATTCAGATATCAACTGTTAAATGTACCTATATCTTTATGTTGATTTGAGTTGTGTACGTAGTTCTTTATTCAATGTTACTGGACATCAATTATTTTTTTCATCCGGTGTCAAAACCTTAAGGATTGTACAAACATTAAAGCTGTTTTAATATCGCACCGATTTGTTTGCATCAATTATTTTTTTCATCCGGTGTAAAAACCTTAAGGAATTTGTTTGAAAACGTAATTTATCACAAATTGATTGATTTTCTCGTGAATAATATGGACAAATCAAACCAAAGTAAGCAATGTGATCAAAATATAGCTGTTTGTAAGGCAGGAATAGGAACATGAAGGGAGTGCTGAAAGATTTTTAATAAAAAGTATTTAAATACAACGGCTTTTATGGCTTAGACCAACAAACGGATTTCTTATTAATGATACTTCAGACAAGTATTTTGGTATGCATGCTATCCATTTTATTATTAGAGTGGTACTTTTAACAGCTTAATACTTTTGAGCATGTTTGACTTCATGACGTTACCATTATTCTATAAGAGGTGAAATCTTAAAGGGATTTTTTTAACAATAGTATGTTGAAAATAACTTTGAAATGGAAATCTATGTGTTCGCGAATGAAGCAAAATGGGTAAACTTTGGGTGGTAAAAGCACTGGAGTCGGTGTAATTAAGGTATCGCATTTAGGTTGTAAATCAATTATTATGGTCAGTTAACCTGAATGATGAAAATAGAAAAAGTTTACTAAGTTTGTGTCCGCCATTAAATTGTAAGAAAAATATGTGGGTAAAATAATAAGAGGATGAAAGGATGTTTTGTTAAAATGGAGACATTTAATGTGAACTGAGGTAAATATACTGTAATATATATTGCGCTAACTTGTTTTCTTAAAATTGAAGCTTTGCATTTAAGGGCTTGTTGCCCGAAAATATTATATTTCATAAAATGTCATTAATAAATATTTGTTTATTCAATGAAATTTCCTTCAGCAAATATGAAGTATTTGCATTCTTTTTTTATTGGGGTCATACAATTGACACAAACACTCAGGTACAAATTACAACACTTTATTTATAATTACATCAAATGTCTATTTATTTATTTTTTAAATCAATTTTAAACATAAAATTAATGTTTCTTTTAGCTCTAGCTGTTTGTATTTTTATGCGTTGTTATATTTGTTGTTCCTACCACTGCTTAAAATAATCAAAAATTACACTTGTAAACATTTACGCTTTAAAATGCATAAGTTGTTTTCTGTAGGTGTAATTTTATGGCCATGATATCAAAGGTAATTGACTGAGAAAAAGTAATTTACTATCAAATATTATTCACATGAATTTTAAGTTTATCACTCGCTCCTGCATGTGTACCATCTTCATGTGTACTGGTATTTTATCACCCCGCCCCCATGTAAAATTAAGAAGGATTGAGGATTTTCCTCTCATTATTTGCATTTAATTACATGGCTCAGATAATAAAGAGTATTTTTTTTTTACAGCTGTATGACTTTGGGCTAATGCTCATGTTTTATAGTTAGATGTTGATAAGTTACTGTATCTTTGGGCTATAGGGCCTTAAATAAAAAAAATTGTTTGTTCCTGTTACCGGCCATCCTGTTGCTGACCAACCAAAATCGCAATGCCAATCAAAGAAGTTTATAGACCAAAAATAAAACATTGAATCTTATCTGTCAATTGCGTACGAGAAACATTTACTATAATATTATACACGTATTGGATTTTTTATATGCATTCTTTTACAAAACTGGACTAAATATAATCAAACAGCTGCTCTAATAAACAGAAAGTTTGTGACAGAGGACAATGTAAATACCATGAGTTTGCAAACAGAAAAAAACTAAAACAAAATACTTGTAAAAGGGATCTGATCACGTTTTGGTAAATTGACAAAATTAAAAAAAAATGGTTTTAGATTTGCACATTTTCGTTGAAGTTATGATATTTATGAGGAAACAGTAATACGGAACAGTTACCATGCTCTAAAATATCCATTATATGCATCTTTTGACGATTTAACAACCGGAAAATTGTTAAGCGTTACAAAGGCGAAACAATTGAAGAATTTGGAGAATTCGGATGTAATCGTTATATTTTGTTACATTACGAGGATTGCTTATTTAATGTATAAAATACACGACTCACTGTATGAGCATAGATGGCAGAGTAGTTTAAGTGCTACCCTTTTACTCCAAGGGTCAGTGGTTCGAGCCCAGTTGAGGATTACTTTTTTTCTTTCTTTAATTTTATCCTAGTTTTTTTACTGAAGCTATTAAGTTGCAATGTTTACATTCAATGTTTACATTTATCAAATTTAAAGCATTTAATGACAAACTTCAGTACATGCCAAAACCTGTGAAAAGGTCCCTTTAAAGGGGCATATCAACATTAGTTTCCCCTTAATATTGGCCTGTATTAAAACATTGCATATTCCCTTTGTTCAAGACACAATGTTATGTTGAAGAAATATTAAAAAGATTTTTTTTTTAAATATTATCAGGGTTTTCTTGTTAAAATATACCTCCAGTGGGTCTCAAACTTTAAGGCCCAGTAACAAAGGTAGACTTCTTCAATAAGAATTCAACCACAACAATGTATATCGTGGTGCCTCATGTACATTTCATTCATAACAATTTTACTACTACTACTGATTTATTGCATCATGGCAGATTTTTGCATTGTTTAATGCATAAGTATGCGAAACTGTCTGCTTTGTAGCCTTAAAGTGACAAAAAAGCTCGTTTTAATTGTGTTTAAGATGCTATATCGGTTAAGGGATTTATTAATTTGACAGAATTTTTAATATATTTGAGGGGCTGGGGGAGATGGGATGGGTTGAGGGTTGCGTGGAGGGGGAGATGGTCACGGTTCCTTCAGATCAGAACACCACATGACCATTATATCATGTACTTACAAGGGCATGTTAGCATTTTAACGCAAATTACAGAAATATTCCTAGTTATTCCATTGGTTGCCATTATTTACCCTTTAACATCAGTAGTTGAAATTTCAACTGATGATTACAATACTGTATTTATTGTATATTTATTTGGCAGTAGTGTTATTTTGCTTCTTTATATACACTCTTTTTATATAAGTGGTAAATGTCAGAAACATTTTATTTTTATTTTTTAATTAATCTGTGAACAGATCCCCTTAAAATGTGAAATGCATTAGACCTTAGTAATAAATTAACTTGGGGCTTGACACACTTAAATCTTTCAGTGCTGGAACCGAATTTTGACAACTGTTTGCTATTCTGATAGCTATTCTGATATCCCTTTGAAAAAAAATCGAAGAAAATGCTAATTTTAGAAATTCAGCAGACGACATTTTAGCAGACAAGAAATTTCCCAGCATGCAAAGGGATAAATCATGTCTTTACCTGGGCATCTACTGTTTTATTGTCCCAACCATAAAAACATGGGATGTATTGAATGTTAGATAACACTGCATGAGTTCAAACAAAGTTGAAACATCTTTTTAACTTGAAATGCACAAGGTTACGACTTTATTTTGCTTCTGCATAATTTGTTATCGACATTCAATCACCTTAATATGTTGGTGACTGGTTATGCAGCGTTAACATTTGATTTTTTTTTTTTCAGGAATCGCGTAATGAACCAGTCATCAGTGTGGATAGTTGTACTACTGCTAGCACAGCTATCATGTTTTACTTACGGAGGTAAGTTGAGCTCAATTGATCATTGTCGGCTGGTGTACTACCTAAAAGTACTCCGGGTACTCTTAATTACAATACAATGTACCCTGGGTACGAAAACATAGTTGGGAATACTAACGCTAAATTGGTCATTGTCAACTCATTGTTTTCAAATTAATTATGTTCATATTTATGTCAATTTTTTGTAAAATGGCCTCTGTATTATCGAAATTCAAACTCAAAAAAGTATGTTGAGAAAATAGAATTTGGTTTCGTAATTAGGTAGCGCGTTTTGCGACATCGGATTTTGGCCGGAATAAAACTCGGGTACAGTCTAATATTGGCCAGGTGTCTTTAAGCACATTAACTGTATCCGGGGTACATTGCAGTATACTTAAGAATACCCAGGATACTTTTAAGTAGTACCCAAGCCAACAATGACCAATCAAGCTTAAGTTGAATGAAGTTTGATTGATATCAGCCAGACTTAACTGAGTTCTCATGATTGCGGGACAGAGGTACACAGAAATGGATGGACAGACATGTACATGTTAATTACCTCACCCCCACAAGTCTTAAATATAGCATGAAAAAAAGGTTCTTTTCTAAAACAATGCGATGAATTTTCCTAAAAACTCTGCAGAGAACTTCAGTGCATTGGGTGAACTGATCTATTAGATTAATTGGTGTCATTTTGATAAAATGAAATCATTTTTCACACATAGTGGCATGTGTTACATTGGTATGTTTACCAATAACCAATTTTACATTATACAAAATTGACATATACCAGTCCTTATGGATTTTTAAATGATTTCAAAGAAATGTTACTTTTTGTTACTAAAGTGGCAAAAATTAATTTTGATTTGTTGTGTTCTCTCGTGTAGATTTTCACTTAAAAACATCGCTGAAAACATCAACTGAATTTATGCAATCTACTTATGGTAATGATTCATAACTTCAGGCGAGAGATGCCAGGTCAGTATGACCCTCTTGTGTACAATATTGGCCACCCAGTAAAAACATTAAAAAAAAGATAATATTTATCAAAACAAAATCATATTTAACCCTTTAGGCTCATGTTTAGATAAAAAATGTTTCTAAAACATTTAAAGCAATCTAGCATGTTTTGGGTTTTAAAACAAAACAAGTTTTAGCCATCAACAGCCATGTTTTGATTAAAAAAGTGTAAACAGTCTTGTAAACTTGTGGTTAAATGGATCAGTTTTCGGGAACAGTGTTTTTTAACCGGGTTTTCCAAAAGAAAAAACTTGTTATAAGATTGGTGAATGTCGGCAGGCAGGCAGGCGGGCAGAAAAATGTTTGTCCGGACCATAACTATGTCATTTATCGTTAGATTTTAAAATGACGTGATTCATTTGTTCACCATCATTGGACGGTGTGTCATGCGAAAGGTCACACTTTGAGTTCAAAGGTCAAAAATGGCCATAAATGAGCTTGTCCGGGCCATAACTATGTTGTTCATTGAGAGATTTTAAAATCATTTGGCAAATTTGTTTACCATCATTTAACGGTGTGTCATGCGAAAGAATTACATTGATATCTCCAAGGTCAAGGTCACACTTTGAGTTCAAAGGTAAAACATAGCCATAAATGATCTTGTCCGGGTCATTACTATGTCGTTCTTTGTGAGATTTTAAAATCATTTGGCACATTTGTTTACCATCATTACGGTGTGTCATGAGAAAGAATTAGGTCAATATCTCCAAGGTCAAGGTCACACTTTGAGTTTAAAGGTGAAAAATGGCCATAAATGATCTTGACCGGGCCATAACTATGTCATTCATTGTGAGATTTAAAAATTACTTTGTACATTTTGTTCACAGTCATTGGAGGGCGTGTCATAGAAAATAATTTTGAGAGTTCAAAGGTCAAAATGGCCATAAATGATAATGGCATAATTATTTTAAAAAATCGCCATAAATTAGCTTCTCTTGTTTTGTGAAGACAGCATGCAAAATATTCTTTGTCAATTCAGCATGTGGGGGTATACGTCACGTCTGTGACAAAGCTTTAGTTTAAACAAAACTTCAAAACCCGTAAAAACTAGTCAGCAGAGAAGCTGTTTCAAATTGAATGTTTTGTGACAATTTTGTCCCTTGTTATTACTCATGGGCCAGTATTCATGTGTGTTGGTTTATGCAAGCTGTTAACCCTTTGCATGCTGGGAAATTTGTCGTCTGCTAAAATGTTGTCTGCTGAATTTCTAAAATCATCCTTTTCTTCACTTTTTTTCAAAGACCACTATCAGAATAGCAAATAGTTTGGATCCTGATGAGACGCCACGTTCTGTGGCGTCTCATCTGGATCCAAACTGTTTGCAAAGGCCTTTAAAATTCGGTTCCAGCACTCAAAGGGTTAAAACTGTAGCTATCTATTTAATATCTAGTTTTATGATTTTTTTGGTTGGAGAAAGAGACAGTTTAATGTAAATATTTATGCAGCCATTTCGTGATGTCGCCAGTGTAACCTTATATAATAAATTTGGATTGGCAATTTGGTGTCACATTTAGCATTGGCAAATAAAGAAGATTTCAGTGAAACACATCACATAAAAGCTTCACTTGAGCATCAAAAACATTCTTTAAACTTTGATTAAGCCGAATGTTTGTTGTTTATCCATTAATTAAAACATTCCTATTTAAATTGGTCAACAGGAGCTTGAAAAGAAGATGAGTGTTTGAAATTCAATTAACTAAGAGTTAACTGTGCTTAGATGCTTTTAAAGTGTTACAAAACAATTTAATGACAGAATTACAGGGTGAGTAGGGGCATCAACCTTAGACAAGTCTGGAATGTTTATGGTAAACTATATATTATCTCTTGCCGCTGTTGCGGCAATATTATAAGGTATTTTTTGTTTCAGGTTATACTTTCTTGCAGACGTTACTGGACTCTGCTTGGGTCACCAAGGTCAACAGCCTAGCAACGGAAGTCGAGGAAGACATTCGTAAGGGCATAAACATTTGTAACGATGAAATAAGTATATGTATTTTAATTGCTTAGAAGTGAAATTCTGTGAAAACAATAGTATTCGTAGTGCACTAATTTCGATGGATTTGTGTGGTTCCACTCAACCACAGAATAATATGTTCAACGCACGTAGTCAGGCATAATGAAAACAATCCACAAATTTAAGATTGAAGAAAAATGACTGAGTTTATGATCCATGAAATTTTATGTCAACGACATTAAATAAATCTACAGTTACAGAATAACAAATATAAGTGAGATAAATCATCAAATCACTCACTGTGGTAGAATGCTTTTGTGATGCCCTCAAAGTGAGAAATTTAGTGATTGCATTGTCTGTCCTTCCGTTTGTTTTTCGCCCTTTCTGTTTCTTGTGCGGAGCATAACTCATGAAACTTGTATTGAAGTGATTAAAAATTTCATATACTGATAAAGGGCTTTAATGCAGAAGAGAATAAGGACCATAACTCGTCAGGGGTTAAGGAGTTATTGCCTTTTAGTCATGTTTTTGTGCTGACCATAACTTCCGAAGTATTGATAGTATTTAAGTAAAGCTTGTGCATTTATTGAGGACAGTGAGAGGAAGTGCAGTGTACAAGAAGCACAACTCTTGTATCAGTATTTTTTGGAGTTATTGCCCTTTGCTCATTGACTTTGTTTCATGTGTGGAGCATAACTGTGCAAGTATTGAAGGTATTAAGAAGAAACTTCATACATGTATTATGATAGATGGATTAAAGTGAAAATACCAAATACACGAACCATAACTCTTTCTGCGGTATTTTCAGAAATATTGCCATTTGTTTATTGTTCATGTGCCAACCATAAATGTCTTAGTAGTGAAGGGATTAAAATAAAAATTCATTAATTGATATAGGTCATTGGAAATGAAGGTACATAAGAACCGTAACTCTTTCTGTGGTATTTTTGGGTATTATCCTTCGCTTATGTTTTGTGCAGAACATAATTCTCTTAAGAATTATTGCCCTTGGTATATTTCTTAGAGCCCATTTACATAGTGAAAATTCTTAGAGCCCATTTACATAGTGAAAATGTATAATAAAGATCATAACTCAAAAAGTTGTAAAGGAATTTAAATGAGACTTAATGTCATGATGTAAGACACTGAGAAGATTTAGTGCTGAGTTTAAGATACATAACTCTTTCTTTGATATTTAAGAAGTTATTAGCTCTTAGTTTATTTTGTATATGCAAAGCATATATAACTTAAAGTATAACATTGATCATAACAAACATTTATACATCAAAAGAGGACATTGAGATTTGGGCTTTTGATTAGATAAATAAAACTTGTCTGTTTTACCTAACTTTTAAGGTCAAGAACACACTTGGGTCAAAAGATACTTCGCGGGCAGTGGGCACTTACAGAGTGACAGCACTTATTTATAATAGCATATTAACATAAAAGAGGATATGTTTGTTTTCACTGTAACAGTGCTCATATCATCACTGAAAAGGGAGACAATTTACACATTTTAATTTGTGTCTGCAATTTTGACAATATTAATTTGTGCCAGCAATTATGACAATATTAATTTGTGCCAGCAATTGTGACAATATTAATTTGTGCCAGCAATTATGACAATATTAATTTGTGCCAGCAATTATGACAATATTAATTTGTGCCAGCAATTATGACAATATTAATTGTTTCCTCTACCAATGATGATATAAAGCATTGTCACTCAAAAAAGCAGTAAAATATCCTCTGAATAATTTTGGTTTACCATCACGTTTAATACTAATGAAAAATTGTCTTTAATTTAAAAGAATGCTAGATTTGGCCCAAAAGAATGCCAGATTTCATACATGCCACATCACCTAGATGACTCTGGCAACACTAGCAGAATGGAACATGATGAGAAAGTTGTACAGTCATTTTAGGGCACGAGCCTGCACCCGCTCTCTTAGATTTCACTTTTATGAATGACAAATATATTAGATTAAGACAATTATTAAGATTAAGAACATCCATAGTTCAAAGGCAGGCCCCGATTTCTCGAAGTTTAAATAAATTAATTGACAATGACAATGACACAAATTTTCACCAAATACCTCTTAAGACAATCATAAAGATTAAGAACGTTCATGGTTGAGAGCCCAGTCCTGATTTCTTTGAGAAGTTTAAATAAATTTATTGACATTGTCACAATTTCGTTTCAGCAAATCCCTGTTGTTCGTTTCCGTGTGAAAATCGTGGAATCTGCATGACCCAAGGTGTGGGAAATTTTATGTGCGACTGTGAAGGGACAGGATTTTATGGAAAATTTTGCGAAAAACGTAAGTTACTCTGATAAAATGTTTATTTTCCTGAATGAAGAAACATTAATAATTGGATAAATTTGTTAATGTCTTTTAATCTAATCAAATACCGTTCCTCAGATGATGAGACAGAGTATTTTACCGTGTAGTAAAAGCGCAGCATCAGTACGACCTTAAGCAAAGTGGTTGCTTTACTCTTTCTCGCTTAGATACTTATTTGGACCTGTCTGTAGGCCCTAATTAGGCAATGAAACTAAATGAAAGACTTTTCATAATAGATTCAAGTTCTATAGGCTTCATTACCGAACCTAAGATACTAATAAGCAGAAAACAGCGTAAAACCTGAACAGACTGCAAGTTACTGGTAGGCTGTTCTAGTTTTATAAAGTTTGCATATACATGTAGTAATTTTTACTTTGCTTCTGAGTGGGAAAGGGCTAAGTTGTCCTTTGTAGCAATTCAAGTTAAATTAATAAAAATAGTCTAATATCTTTGAAAATCTTTTCTTCTTCTTTTTTTTTTAATTTGGTTATTTACCTGATTAAAATTGATCCATAATACACAGCTTGTCAAGAACGTTCAAAGAAAGATGTTTTTTCTACACCCAATAATTCAGACACCTATGATAATATAAGTGTACAACAACAGGATAAATACGGTACTGCTTAACATTCTGATGGGATTTAAATGTGATGCGCCCAGTCAACTTGGCTCACAAGATAATTAAGGTCAATTTAAAATACAGAGATCAAAAGATTTACTTTTACCTTCTATGTAAACAACTGATATTCTGTTCAATATTTGTTCAGTATTAGATAGTCTATCTAAGGTGATTTATTTCCAATTAATAAATATGGCACTTTTCGAAATGGAAATGAAATATAATGATTTTCAATATATACATCAGGGGTCACACTGAACGAATATATTATGTTTAAACTTACCAATTAAAAGGACCTTTTCACGTTCTTGTAAATTTTAAAAATTTGCAAATTTTGTTGTACCGGTAGTTAGTATATTTGCAAGGAAACACTAAATTAAAAAAAAATACTGAACATTAACGATGCTCTAAACTATCCATTATAATCATCATTTGATGATTTAAAAACCGGAAAATTATAACGCATAACAAACGCGAAACGATTCAAGTACTTATATATAGTAGGACCAATCTTGTTTGATATTTTGAACGTTTTCTCACTGTATTTAATGAATCAAAGGTATCCCCAGGAGCTTTTTTTCAGAGCAGAACAGTTGGACATTCTAAGGCTCTTTATGCCATATCATTTGGGTCAAAAGTACAAATACACCAACAGCTAAAAATAGATATCACCGCGGTGATAAAATTGTCACGGCGATGAAAATTTTGTCACCGCGGTGATATCTGTTTTGTCACTACGGTAACAATTTTGTCACAGCGGTGACAAATTATGACTGTTGGTATATTTTTATGCTCCCAAAAAATTTTTTTTCACAGAGTTATGGCCCATTGAAATTTTCCATTTACTGTACATATTGTGCAATTCTTGTCCAGGCTATTTCTCAGCAACTAACGACCAGAATTCAATAGAACTTTATGGGAAGCTTCACTACCAAGAGGAGATGTGCATATTATCAGTGGGTTCTAGTCAGATGACTTTTCACAGAGAAATGACCTTTTGAAATTTTCCATTAACTGTACATATAGTGCAATTTTTGTCCGGGCTATTTCTCAGCAACTAATGACTGGAATTCAATGAAACTTTATTGCAAGCTTCACTACCAAAAGGAGATGTGCATATTATCAGCTAGTTCTGGTTGGATGATTTTTCACAGAGTTATGGCCCTTTGAAATTGTCTATTAACTGTACATATAGTTCAATTCTTGTCCAGGCTATTTCTCAGCAACAAATGACTGGAATTCAATGAAACTTTATGGGAAGCTGTACTACCAAGAGGAGATGTGCATATTATCAGCCGTTTCTGGTTGGATGATTTTTCACAGAGTTTTGGCCCTTTGAAATTTTCCATTGAACATATAGTGCAATTTTTGTCCGAGCTATTTCTCAGCAACTTATTACAGGAATTCAATGAAACTTTATGGGAAGCTTCACTACCAAGAGGAGATGTGCATATTATTTTGTCCAAAGTTATGCCCCTCAAGAAGTTTCCTTTAATCTGAATATATAGTGCAATATTGTGACAAAAAAAAACCTTTGGGGAGCATCACCCGTCCCCGACGGTTTCTTGTTATACCCGCTGTTACATTTATTTCTTTGGGTCAGTTTTTAACCATTTTCCCCGTAACAAACCGAGATTTTTTCAAGAAAATAATTAAATATTTAACATTAGTTAAAAATAAATCAAAACGTATGAATAAGGATAGTTGATAGGTTTATTCATATGTTTTTTCATATGTTTTTGTCCTTTTGTCCAAAGTATCACCGCAGTTACAAATATATTACAGTGATAAATTTATTGCCGCAGTGACAAAATTGTCACCCTGGTGACAATTTTGTCACCGCGGTGATTTCTATTTTTAGCTGTTGGCGTATATGTACTTTTTACCCAAAGGGTACGTCATAGCTCTTAACACAATTACAAAATTATGTATGCAAATTTGATAAAGGAAAACAAAAAAAAAAAACATCCAAGGTCGTGTTGATGTTAAAAATGCCATAGGAAAAATTGCTTTTACATTTTTTCATAAGGAGAACTGTGCCTTTGTTTTAGTCCTATACTAATGTGTGTCAACATTTATGGTTCACATATATGTGAGCTTAAATTATTATTTCATCAGTCGCCTAATAAACCATCATAAATGAATTTTTCAGGATAACCAATCAGGGGTAAAACTCAGTACACATTACCGTAATTTTTGTTTATATTTTTTCTGTTCCATGACTTTCAGCAACGTTCTGGAAGCGAATCGTGACATTCATACGGCCGGATCCTGATTGGCTTCATGCCTTACTTACCGAGGACCGATACGCATGGATCTGGAACTTTGTGAACGCCTTTACCCCACTGTCAGAATTTATGATGAAAAGAATATACCTCAGTAAGTTTTATTATGCAATCCAATAATCAAATCAATGATAATATCAAACTTTAATTTTTATGAAAATGATCATATATTGCCGTGAGTTTTTGTTCATGGCCTTTAAGAATCTTGTTTAGAAATTCAAACTGCGTACAGTTTGATTTCTATTCTGGGTGTACAATATTTAGTCCAGAACCATGGACAATCTTTTTTTCTTATGCCATGTGGGTTTCATTTAACTCATTTAAGACCTTGAAGTATTGTAACTTTCAAGTCAGTAATTATTGATGTCCTTGCATTCCAGTACATTATAGTATAAAACAGTATACCAGTGGTTTTTAAGACTGTTTTGTTACTTTGAAATCTTTATAAGGGGTGTGTTATTATGAGGGGCATTCAGAAAGTAATAAATTCATAAATCATTGAGTCAGCACTAGTTACAAGTCTATAATATTACATCAAGAAATGGATTATAATATTAAATTAAGATACAGACTATTTTATTATAGATTATAATATTACATTAAGAGGCAGACCATATTTTAAACAGTTGAATTCAGACATCAACATACTTCACATTTATAGCACGCACGTATGTGATTTTTTTAACACTATGTTTTTATAATCCCCCTTCAAACAAAGATTGTGAAGTTTATGTATTTTGTGTCGCCAACTAGCCTATCAGTTCTCTGTGTATCAACATGAAACTTTATACATCCTTGCAGAGTTAACTGCCCTTGGCAAACATTTATACCGGTGTACTTACATCATTGTACATGTGTACTTTGTGTCATGAACTTGTCTCTCAGTTGTCTGCTTATAAACTTAACCCTTTGCATGCTGGGAAATTTGTTGTCTGCTAAAATGTCGTCTGCTGAAATTCTAAAATTAGCATTTTCTTCGATTTTTTTCAAAGAATACTATCAGAATAGCAAACAGTTTGGATCCTGATGAGACGCCACGTTCTGTGGCGTCTCATCTGGATCCAAACTGTTTGCAAAGGCCTTCAAAATCCGGTTCCCTCAAAGGGTTAAAACTTTATAGATATGTTTTTGATACTATGTAAACAAGTAAAACTTTATTTTTGTGAGTGTAGTGATATTCTTTGCAGAGTTATTTTCCTCTTTAAATTAGGCAAATTTGTAATAATAATGTCATTGTATGTAAATACTTTGTGTTGCAAACTCATCTCTAATTGTTCTGCATATTTACCTAAAACAGTGTAGATATGTTGTGTATACTGTGAAGAAGTGCATGATGTTATTGTGTGCATGTCACAATATTCTTTGCAGGCTTATGTGCCCCTGAGCTTAGGCAAATTTAAATGTTACACCATTGTAATTGTGTGCATTGTGTTGAAAACAGTTTTCTGTGTATCAAAACAAAACTTTATAGGATTCGTGTGTATACTATGAAGAAGTGCAAGAAGTGCAAGACGTTTTTTGTGTATGTCGGGCTATTTGTTGCGGAATTATGTGCCTTTGAAATTATTCAAATTTTCGATACCTACATCACCGTACTTGTGTACTGTGTTACAAAAAACTTTCTGTGTTTGAAAATGAAACTTAATATAAGTGTTGTTAAAACTATAAAGAAGTGCAAGACTTTTTTTTTTTGTCACACTTTTTGTCGCAGAGTTATGAACTTACGCAATTGAATCAATTAATCAACATTTTTGTCTTTGTGTGTGATCAATGTGAAGAAGCAAACAAGACACGATTGAGATTATTTTTACTAATATTTAACTTTTGCACCTGCTTGCAATGAGTGATTGCGGGGCCATTCATCATCTTCAATCACTGTTCTAGCAATTATTATTTTGAATATCTTGGTTTAACCCTTTGCATGCTGGGAAATTTGTCGTCTGCTAAAATGTCGTCTGCTGAATTTCTAAAATCAACATTTTCTTCACTTGTTTTCAAAGACCACTATCAGAATAGCAAACAGTTTGGATCCTGATGAGATGCCACGTTCTGTGGCGTCTCATCTGGATCCAAACTGTTTGCAAAGGCCTTCAAAATCCGGTTCCAGCGCTCAAAGGGTTAATCAGAGTGCGGTTCTTTTTTGATATTTGCAGTCCGTGGTGCTATGGTTGATTCTCCACCATTGTTCAACTCGGAACACGACTACACCACATATGATGTGTACAGTAACACTTCATATTTTTCCCGGGCTCTACCC
Source organism: Dreissena rostriformis (assembly GCA_007657795.1). Taxonomy (NCBI): domain Eukaryota; kingdom Metazoa; phylum Mollusca; class Bivalvia; order Myida; family Dreissenidae; genus Dreissena; species Dreissena rostriformis. The sequence continues at coordinate 7,978 of VMBQ01006515.1, read as the reverse complement.
CCTGTCCCCAGGGATTGCCCCACCCCACTGGGGGTTGTCGGTGAGTGGAGTGCACATAATTATGTAAAAAAAAAATAAGTACACATTTGTTCTGTTTTATATACACAATTTTTTTTAGTTTCATTAAAGACGTTATCCCAGTCCTGTACACATTTTTTTGAGGAGCCAGAGGGGTGGAATAATGTGAAAGCCTATACATATAGACATTCATAGCATTAATTTTCTCAATAAAAAATAAATTAACGGAATATTATTTTAGACATATTGTATTAGGAATTCTACATATCCATCTTTTGGCACATGGAACGTCCACACATAAACCTGATTGTTTAGACATGTATGAAGCAAACCCAGTTTAAAGCAATTCTGTCTTGTTGTTTGTACATTTTAGGTATTCATCTTTAGGGCCAAAATAACTTTAAGACCCGACCCTGATAGTTCAGATTCTGCAAAATTCACACACTGGGGAAACGCATTCAGTTAAAGGCATCAAAATGTTATGTCTGGTATTTGTAAATCAAATTTTACATGTATTTCTAATTGGGGACATAACTGCACACAAATCCTATTAGTTTGGACCCTGAACAAGTTTTAATTACATTTTTCATATCCATCTTCAGGGCCAAAAGAACTTCCGGATGCGAACCTGATAGTTCAGACGCTGATGAAGCGGACCCAGTTTAAGCCTGATACCATGGGCTCCAATGCACTGTTCACATTCTTTGCCCAACATTTCTCACATCAGTTCTTCAAGACAGACTTCAAGCGGGGACCTGGATTCCAGTGGGGAGGACATGGGGTAAATATACCACGCCTGGTGTTTTGTAATGTTTTAGTGGGGAACCGTTTGTTCTTCTTTAATTGGGGTCCATTTGATCTGTTTTTAATTTGTCACCATTAGTTCTTTTCTTAGTAGGTGACCATTTGTTCTGCTATTGGTTGTTGGTGATTTGCTCAGCTATTAGTTGGTGGTCATTTGTTCAGTAATATTGTTAGTTGGCGACTATTTGTTCTGTTATTGGTTGTTTGTGATTTGCTTAGCTATTAGTTGGTGGTCATTTGTTCAGTAATGTTGTTAGTTGGCGGCTATTTGTTCTGTTATTGGTTGGTAGCCATTTGTTCTGTTATAAAGATATGGTCATTTTTTGTGTTATTAGTCATGTGACCATTTGTTCTTTTAATTGTAAGTGTCATTTTTTTTCAGTTAGAAGTTGACCATTTGTTTTGTTTTTAGAAGGTGGACATTTTGTTCTGTTATTAGTTCCTAAATACCATTTTTAGCTCGGCTGTTTTCGAAGAAAACCTGAGGTATTGTCATAGCCCTTTCTTCTTTCTGCGTCGTCGTCGTCGTAGTCGTCGTTGTCCAAAAACTTTAACATTGGCCATAACTTTTGCAATATTGAAGATAGCAACTTGATATTTGGCATGCATGTGTATCTCATGGAGCTGCACATTTTGAGTGGTGAAAGGTCAAGGTCAAAGTCATCCTTCAAGGTCAAAGGTCAAAACATTTTTTTTTTTTTTCATGTGTATCACATCGACTTGCACATTTTGAGTGGTGAAAAGGTCAAGGTCAATGATGACCTTCAAGGTCAAAGGTAAAAAAACTAAATCCAAGCACCCACAGCCGAGCGTTGGCACCCGCTATGCGGTGCTCTTGTTTCTGTTATAAGTAGATGGCAATTTGGTCTTTTATAAGTAGGTGGCCATTTGTCATTATTTGGTGGCTATTAGTTCCTTTTTTAGTAGATGGGCGTTTGATCTGTTGTAAGTAGTTGGACATTTGTTGTTACATAAGTCAGTGGCCTTGTGTTCTGTTATAGGTAGGGGGGCATTTTTCAGTAATTACTTTTAGGCAATTTGATCTAATGTTATTTGGTGACCATTTTTTCTGTTATTAATTGATGGTCATTTGTTTTGTTTGCATGTGTTTGTATTTTATTAACATGGTTCCCATACGTTTTGCCAACAGGTGGATGTCTCACATGTCTATGGCAAGGACAAACATTCTGAGAACTTGCTTAGAAGTTTTACAGACGGGAAACTTCAAATGCAGGTGAGCTTGTGATATTTCATGAAAACAAAATTGTGACTTAAGAATTCCTAGCTTAAAATTAGCAATCCTCAGAAAATGTAAAATTAAGGAGGAATTTTTTTAATTCAGTGTTTAAAATAGTGTTAAATTAATAAAAAAATAACAATCTGCAACAACACTATGTTATATTTTGCATACAACTATAAACACCCTTCTATTATTTACAAGAAAACAAAATTTTAAAATTTCACATGTACTTGTATTTGTGTATTCATTTCTTCAGGATTTGAAAGTTTATTCTTATGTTTACAAAATTGACAGTTTTTGTCATTGGGCATTACCTTAACCACAATTAAGGAAAAACAATCAACGTTTTGAATACCAGATTGAACTGCAATCCATGCAGTTAGAAAATTAAATGAATTTTTTTTTAATTAAATATATGTTTTTCAGACTATGAATGGTGAGACTTGGCCCATGCTCGTGAAGGACATTGACATCCAGATGACTTACCCACCAAACGTGCCAGACGAGATCAGGTTTGCACTCGGGCACAAAGACTTTGGCTTGCTGCCTGGCTTGTTCATGTACGCCACCATCTGGATGCGTGAGCACAACCGTGTATGTGACGTTCTGAAAGTGGAGCATCCAGAGTGGGATGACGAGAGATTGTTCCAGACTGCCAAACTAGTAATTTTAGGTATTGTGATTTTTTAAATCCCCTAATGTCTGATCAAGGATATTCTTTCTATAGCATAGTTCAATTCTGAGTCAGTTCTTTGTTTGTTAAGTGCCTGAAAGAATACATAAACAATAAAAGTTGAAGCCTTGTTTATTGTGAACATTTTAAAAACAACATGTTATTATCACAGGTGAAACCATAAAGATAGTGATAACCGACTACGTACAGCATTTGAGTAACTATCACTTCAAGTTGTCTTTCAAACCGGAACTACTTTTCGGGGAGGCGCATCAGTATTCCAACCGGATCTCGGCGGAGTTCAACCACATGTATCACTGGCACCCGCTTATGCCGGAGGAATTTAACATCTCAGGGACTACTTACAGTGTCCACGATTTTCTTTTCCGTCCAGATATTGTAGTTAAACATGGGATGAGGAATTTTGTGGATGGCTTGGTGCACCAGAGAGCAGGAGCTGTAAGTTACTTTTTTTGTAGCAAGGATTTATTGAAAAGTTGTTGTATATCTAGTTTTTCTTGAATGCTCTGAGCTTTTATGAGAACATTCGTACAGCCAGCGACCCGGAGGGTCAATATAGCTGAGAGTTGGATTATTGCAAATTGTTGTATACCTTTCATTATTTATGTTGGTTATACTAGTTTTGCTCTTTATTTTTTGTACGGGTTATTCAATATTGAGATTGTTTAATCACAGTTGCTTATCACATGCTGTAATAAATATTATAGTGAAAGTATCAATTTTTCATGAAAACTGATCAAGAAATAAAGAGAACTTTTTATATATAAAAGTTATGCTAATTTTTATCATTGCTAATAGTTCACATTAACTTACCCAAATTGTATGCAAAATGTGAAACAATTTTGTGTATATATAGTTGTTGGTACATACTGTGAACGTATTCCCCATCTTTAGAAATTATGTAAAGTTACTTGACTATAATTATTTGTTATTCAAATATATTTGTTAGGTTTATTTGTCTTAATGATTCCTATTGCCACAACCTCTAACACCAACACTACTGAAAACAACATAAGCCATGTGAGACAATATAAATCCTAGGCTCTTCTCATAATATAAGCCATGTTCTGGGAAAACAGGGCTTAATGCATGTGTGTAAAGTGTCATCCCAGATAAGCCTGTACAGTCCCAAGAGGCAAAATAATAAGGGACGGCACTTTCTACTTTTATGGTCCTTTTTGTTTAAAGGGAGTTTTTTCTAAATAAAATCCCGTTAAGGCGTAAAGTGTTGTCTCTGATTAGCCTTTGCAGACTGCACAGGCTAATCTGGGACGACACTTTACGCACATGCATTAAGCCCAGTTTTCCTAAACAAGGCTCATATAATAAAATAATGTTTCAGTTTACTCATCATAATCACAATCAGTACACCCTCCACGTTGCCAAGGAGACTATAGAGCATGGCCGCACGCTGCGCTACCAGTCGTTCAACCAGTACAGGAAGCGCTTCAGTCTGCCACCCTACAAGACATTCAAGGATCTAACTGGTCAGTGTGAAATACATTGTAGCAGAATAAAAACATCCATTTAATATGTCGAAATAAGCAAAGCCTGGCAGCTTAAACCTAGTGTAAATTGTCGGGAGCTTGTAAAAATTATGATATTACTTGCTTAAAATCCTGATAACATGTACCGGTATATAAAACACTTCCAATTTCAGTATTTGTACAGGTAATTGTTATTTAACAGAATGTCTGTCCTTTGACTGTCTGTTAATTGACACATTTTTTATGTCATCCGGGTATGGAGATATCTGAATAAATTTAGTATGAATAAAATACATGTACATATAATATAATATATAATAATATATAGTAACTCAAATAATTATAAAAAGTAAAAAAAAAATACCTCTTTGTCATTCTGATGCAGTCTTTAAAACACAAGGGTGAATTGCCTCATGGTAACATTCCCACGCATGAGAATTCCAATAAAAATTTTTTATTGGACAAGAAACAATCTAACACAAACAAAATTCTTAAATTTTGGATAATTTTTTTTACTAAAAAATATGTTATCAATACATTTTGTACTCATGAAATGTTTTCTTCTCTTCATAGGAGATGAGGAGGTCGCTATGCAACTGTCAGAACTGTATGGGGGCGATATCGAAGCAGTGGAATTTTACGTCGGAATCGTCATGGAGAAAACACGTCCAAAAGCTATGTTTGGTTCTACAGTCATTGAACTTGGGGGCCCTTTTTCAGTGAAGGGGCTGATGTCGGCCCCTATATGTTCTAGACAGTATTGGAGACCATCGACGTTTGGGGGTGAGGTGGGGTTTGATATTGTGAAAACGGCGACTTTAGAAAAACTGTTTTGCCAGAACCTCGGTACGTCTGACTGTCCGACAATCGCATTTAAAGTGCCGAGTGAGATTGTTTCCACAGACGAGACGGGGAATGAAGAATTGTAGCATTATTTAGAATTTTAGCTCGTATTTATAAAACATAATTATGATTAAAACTGCTTAAGAAAAACATTAATTTAATTTAAATGCTATTCATTAAATACAAAACACATACATAGGAACGACTAGAAATTCCTAAATGTTTGAGATTATTTATTTGATTTAGTGATGTATGCATTAGTAATTACTTGCATATAAAATTTACCTTAATGTTAAACCAGAGATTTATTTTCAAATGAAATTTGTGTTTTAATATCACAATTTCTGTCAATATTTCATTTTTTTAGTAATTGTGACCTATATGTTTGTTCTGAGACCATAATTTTATCCTTGATTTTTTTTTAATATAAATATTTAAACTAAATTATTCCTCTCATCTCAGGTACTCAGTTAAATATCTTTTATCATGTGACCATTTTGAATATATTAACATTTTATTTAATATGTGATTTTAACAAAGGTTGTGCATTGATCTGTGATTTTTGTTTACTTTCTTTGATATTGATAGGATGGTTATTAGTTTGTCTATTTTATATGTGTGTGTAGAAAGCAATCAGAAAATCATGTATATCTATATTAATGGGAGAGACCAAATTGAACATGATTGTGTTGTATTTAATTTGTTTATTCTTTTAAAACACCTGCTATTTGGAAACCCTAAAATTCTATGATTAATTTTGAGTTGGATTTATGTTCTTATGTATGTAGTTGTTGGGGTTTTTAACGCTAGACAGCTCAAAATTGTAAAATGATTGTTAGACTTTATTGTGGTTTAATTGTTTCCTCTTAAAAAGATATTTTTTTTATATATATTAAAATTCATTTATTTTAGTTGTAAAATCAATTTATAGCAAAAGGTAACCAAAGCAAACAGAACTCTTTTTTTAACCGTATTTTTCAGATCAAAAGCCGGTATTCAGTTGTTACTACACTTTATACCAAATGGTTTCCATCAGGCAGACAAAATATATATTTTAACCGCTGGTTAAGTTACCAAATAGTCTGATGACTCGAGATTAAATGACTTACCAAACCATGTCTAGCTTGACAGGTTATACTAACCATTATTATTATCCCCTGCCAGAGGCAGAGGGATATTGTTTTGGCGTTGTCCGTCCGTCCGGCTGTCTGTCAGGCTGTCCGTCCAGCACTTTTGTGTCCGGAGCCATATCTTGGAAGTGCATTGGTGGATTTCATTGAAACTTGGTATGAGTATATGTATGGATAAGAGGATGATGCATGCNGGTCAAATTAAAGAAAAAGCTTGTGAACATTCTAGAAGTCAGATTCTGTCCAATTGTCATAAAATTTGCTTTAAAGATTGTTTGTTCTAATGATATTCTGGCAGATCTTGAAAATGGCTCTGTTCCGTTAAAAAAAATACCTGCCAGAGGGTTGAGTAGTTTTTTTATCTGTTGTTCTTATGATATCTCATGAGCTAGAAAATGATTTCAATCGGTTAAAAAGTGTTTCCGTCGGAAGAGGGGGAAGTTTTCCTTAATGAAACCTTTTGCACACTCCAGAGGTCATATTCATTGCCAAATCATCATGAAACTTACTCAGAACATTTAAAATTATATCTTGGCCAAGTGGTTCCAGAATATCACAAAAGCTTTTCAGAACAGTTCAGTTTCCTAGGGTTTCTGGTGAGCGTCCAAGGGCCTTTGGCCCTTGTTGTTTGTTGTGGATGAATATTTTTTTATCTATTTTTGATTGTAATTATTGAACGAATATTACTGATCCATTTTTGTTTGTTCAATCCCTATGTTGTATGTTTGAAGTAGTGCAATTATATAAATACAGGTGTAAACTTATTTCTGATGTAAATAGATGTTATAAACAAAATTATAAGGCTATTCAATTATAATGTTGTTGACAAAGAAAACAACTTTGAACAGTTCAAAAAAACAAAATACATCATTTTTTGGTAAATATTTAGATTGAGAACATGTTGCAGGTTTTTTGCATATGTCAAACTATAGTTCTGATAAGTATTTTAATGAATTGTTAAATAATTTTTCACAGTTCTATCAATGTCTGATTACGCATACGCATGAATATATTTTCACAAAGTTGTGTCTGATGCAAAGTTTTACTGTTGATGTTGATTAATGACATTCATTATATACAGTATGTTTACCCATCATTCAAACATGTTTTTCTTCAAATTTCAATCTTCATAAAAACAATTTTCAGTTCTTAGAAGGTTTAGTGTAATAATTTGTATTGTCAACATCTTTATGTTAATTTATTGCATAATTTATTTCTCATATTTATTGCATTATATATTTCCTAGTGACAACACAAACTGATAAAGTAATGGAACTTGTAATTAACAGAATATTAAATATTTCAATACATAAAAGAAGCTTTCACTTAGATTTTTTTTTTTGAAAAGCTTTTAAGTATTTTTAATTTCATTTTGCATTTGCATAATACTTAAATTTACATTCAATGTAGACAGTCTGAATGTTTCCATATAGCTAATTAACTTATTGAACTGTTTTTTTTAAATTTATTCCAAAGAGTGATTGCTTTTAAGTCTTGTGCAATAATCATTTATGGGAATACTAGGCGAAGTCATCAAAACTGTTTGTGTCTCGTTCTGAGAAAACTGGGCGAAATGCTTGTGCGTAAATTGTCATCGGAGATTAGCCAGTGCAGTGGGCACAGGCTAATCAGGGACGACAATTTCTGCTTTTATGGAATTTTTCGTTTAAATGGTGTCTCTTCTTTGTGAAAATTCAGTTTAGGCGGAACGTGTCGTCCCAGATTAGCCTGTGCGGACTGCACAGGCTAATCTGGGATGACA
>VMBQ01006514.1:50029-76773 GCA_007657795.1 Dreissena rostriformis | reverse complement strand
GCTTTGGTACTTTTTATAGCCCCGTCACACCGGACTGGCGTCCTTACGGCGACCTAAGACTGTGTTTCTGGAAATTTCTGATTGTCGTTGTAAGGACGCCAATGACTTTTTCGGTAAAAACGCTGTTTTTCGCCTTCCCGTCACGCCAGCGTCCTGGTTTATGGCGCTCTGCGCGTCCTCACTTAATACGTCCCCCGCGACCTTACCGCGTTCTTACGGCGACCAAAGCCGACCATACGGCGTCCTTGGCGTTCTTACTGCGTTCTTATTGCGACCATGGCGTCCCCGCAGTGGCGACCACACGGCGACATACCTTGCAGTCAATGATCATTTTCTGTGGGTTTAAGCGGCGACCACACGACGTCCATGGCGACCTTACAGCGACCCTACCACGTCCCTGCTACAACTTTTGCGTCTCTACGGCGTCCCTAAAACTCCGGACTTCGGCGACCACTTTGAACATGTTCAAAGTGGTCGCCATGGGCTCGCGTCCTGAGCAATTTTCGGCGTCCTCACTGCGTCCTCTTGCGTCCTTACTGCGTCCCTCCGGCGTATATGGCGTCCTCACTGCGACCTGGGTCGCCATAAGGAAGAAGTAAGGACGCCAGTCCGGTGTGACGGGGGTATTAAACCGTGTAGTGCCTGTATATTCTTGTACACAAATGTACTACCATCGTTTACTAATTCATATTAAGGTTATTAGGCCAAAAATATGCATGACCATACAGATGTTTCTATGTTTTGTAATCCACGTACGTTATAGTATAAAATGTACGCTCACAATTTTATAAGTCAAGTATTGCAATATTGTGTTCATGTATTTATTTTTTAAGATTATTTCATTATAAATGTGCTGATGTCATATCAACTCACCATATACAAGCGTTGATGAAACTGCTGCATTACAAAATGTCTTTGATAAAAACAAATGTTTTTTGGTTTCTTATCCAAACTTAACCTATCAGGTACAAAACCTCCCTCCTCCCACTGAAGGATTGGATTGGACGTGATCGTAATAATATTAGCTTCGTTATGGGAAGACTAGGTTAATTGCATTTGCGTAAAGGGTCGTCCTTGATTAGCCTGTGCAATGCGCACAGGCTTATCAGGGACGACACATTTCGCTTTTATGGAGTTTTTCGTTCAAAGGAAGTCTCGAAAAAATTCGTGCACAGCCGGAAAGTATCGTCCCAGTTTAGCCTGTGCAGTCCGCACATGCATAAACTTAAGGCCAGTTTTCCCAGCAAGAGGCTCATATACGTAATTATTTCATTTCCAACCGTTTCACATTAACACCCTCTACCAAACCTTCGGACTTTCATCTGATTTGCTGCCACCAACGTACTTCGTTAAAGGTCATCACCACTAAAGTATACACTCCCACAAATATTTGAATTGGTTTATTTCGAAATATTGTTTATTTGTGGCGTGTTCTGAGAAAACTGGGCAAAATGCTTGTGCGTAAATTGTCATCCCAGATCAGCCTGTGCAGACCGCACAGGCTAATCAGGGACGACAATTTCCGCTTTTATGGAATTTTTGGTTTGAATGATGTCTCTTCTTAGCGGAAATCTAGTTTAGGCGCAAAGTGTCGTCCCGAATTAGCCTGTGCGGACTGCACAGACTTATCTGGGATGACACTTTACGCACATGCATTTTGCCCAGTTTTCTCAGAACACGCCACAATTGGTCCTAAACAATGCTATTGTTAATAACACAATGTACCAGTTGAAATGGTACAATATTAAAATATATACTCCATTTTGATTTTCGATCGAACCAGATCTAAATCTATATTTTTAGGTCATTTTAGTCGAGTGTCTATTGATTTTGAGAAACCAATATAAGAATGAAACAAACAGTCAGTCGCAAATTAAAAAATTGCAAATCGCTTTGATAAAACACCTCAACATTTCTAAATTGTTAAAATTTTAACTCTAGAGCAATCAGTCTTCACTAATCTGAACTAATGTAAGAACGCTGCGCACACAGCCGGGCAGTATACAGATATACCTGTTAACAAAAGCGAGTGAACGGTTGAATTTTAGGAAGGATTTTTTTCTAACATATTGTTTAATCTCTGATTATTTGTGGAATATGAAAAACGTATTGAATATACGTTTAATGTGTCCCGCGGACTCGCTTTATATTAATGCGTCCAAAGAAAACCTTTTGCGTGAGGGAACCAGAAAGCAGAGCTAAATTATCACGGTACAAAACTGCAAGAAGTTCTTCATATGTTTGTATATATTTGAAAGTACGGTCATATTATAAGTAAAATTACAAGTACGTTCAAATACTAGTAAATAAAACATATCTTATTGATCTATAAAACAAATGTCATCGAAGCGGATAAAAGAACTTAAACTGATCATTTATTGTTGTCGTGACCTATTGCGAAGAAGGATCCGTATGTTGTTTGTTTTGTGTTTCATCTTCCAATCGCATGTGACATCGGCATTATTCCAGGAAACTGCAACCTTGCGGATACAGCAAGCTCATATATCAGAACTAGGAATACAAACCAACAATGTCATGGTGAGCTCTCGCGCACACACGCACTTGATTGTGAAATGCTCAACAATTACCTTTTGCACGTTGCTTTATCAAATTGCACCGCTGGCATTTCAATGATATGATAACAAAAGTATTCTATAAAGAATAAATTAATATCATTTCAATGTGTCAGCCTTGTCTCGCAATAGTTCAAGGGGAATGTCGATACCAATACACGATCAAATACCCGGTACAAACAGCTGATGCACTTTGTTTATCACTGGTATATTACATAAATATAGGATCTGTCATGAGTTGTCGTATCATACCATATTTTATTAAACGAGTTCAGGAATTTTGTTAGTTAGCGAGCCTTTTCATTTAGAAATGAAAACGCTTAAAAAGTATATTACACATGTGTAATATAAAAATATATGTAATGGTTATATTACATGGGAAACAGTATATGGCATGTGATAAAACCAAATAAGTATTTGTTATATTTTTAATGCGGACAAAAATAATCTCTCGATACATTTATTTGATATGGGATAATTATACCTTGTCTTTAAGTAACCTTGGATTTGTAATTGCACATTTTATAAAACTGATGTGCATTTATTATGTGGGAAGAACGTCTTAACATTTTTATCCCCACGCTTTTTGAAAAAAAGTGGGGATATTTTGGTTATCTCCGCCGTCTGTCCGTCTGTCCGTTTTTCCGTCCGTCCGTCCTGGCCACTACCTTCTCCTACACTATTAGCACTAGAACCTTGAAACTTACACACATGGTAGCTATAAGCATATGTGCGACCCTGCACTATTTGAGACTTTGATCTGACCCCTGGGTCAAAAGTTATGGGGGTTAGGGTGGGGCCGGATCAGAGATTTTCACTCATTTTTTAGGTTATTTTACATTAACTTCTTCATTTCTACACCGATTCACTTCAAATTGATACTGGACCTCTCTTATGACAATACAGTCAATCGCAACCATGCATGGCCCCATAACCAACCCTGGGGCACACCTAGGTCAAACATTCGGCGTGAGGATACGCGTCCTCTGCCGCGCCATTTCTAGTAATGAATTGCTGTTACCCAAACGTTTTTTTTTAAATATATATTTAGGTGTGTGAATATGGCACTGAATTTGAAAATCGAATCATTGGTTCAGGAATTTTATTATATAATTCAATTTGTTCAATATCATACGAATATTAAATCATACCTATTTATTCATTATGCGCTTTGACGTATCCGATTTTATACAAGATTGAGAAATGTAAGATGTTGAAATAGAAGTAACAAAAAAAGGATGCTTGATATACTATAATTTGTGACAGAAATATTGTGGATATTGTATAAATTGTCACCACATGCAGATCACCCGTCTCTGCAAACTCCTCTTGTAACAAATATCAAACACCCAAACCAGTTTCCAATTATCACTTTTTCAATGTTACCAGAACTTGAGAAGTATTAAATCATGTATTAAATCGCATCACCACTCTGCCTGACTAACATTATGAAGACGAAGCTGTGTCCTTTGAACATATCCATGTATTTATTTATTGTATTGAATAACTTAACTTGTCGGTTTAGGAACCTAGTCGGATAACATGTTGATATTAAAATGATACAAATGGCGCCAATTGTTATTGGAACCGATCTCCCGTCATATGGATGACATTTCAACGATGTTCGCTCTTATTAAATAATCGTTCATCAATGGGCAGTTTATAGGAATAATACCTCATTTTCGAACCTGACGACGCTATTTACATTATTTCATATCGGACAATAGCACATTGTTGCTTTCAATGGATGCACAGAGAAATCAATCGTCCTGGAGGTCTGCAGACATTACTGTTATGACACGGGTATGTGGACTCAACGAGGCAAGACCAGAGCTGAGGCTCATGGTGTGAAGATGGAGATGCAAGCTTTTGTGCAAACGCATCGGGAGATAAGGTTCACCATAGTTATTTAATAAATATTGTTTAGATTTGTTGGTGTTTTAATAATGTTGAATGGCCCATAAAACAGCTGTTTGAAGTTCCGTTGTATATGAATCAACCATATTTAATATATATTAAACTGTATTTTTTCAATAGCGACGTTTTTGTCCTTGAAAACAGCTTTGTTTTAAAATGAATTTAATGATGTGTTTGTCCTAAATCGCTTGGTTGAAACGGATTGTAAACTTCCGGCGGTTTTGTTGCATTAAACGGAACACACACCACGCGTTTATTTGCTCAGTAGGCGTCACCAAGGTTCGATTTTTGAACCGTTCATGGACAGCCGCTTTAACGTGTGTGCGAATAATACAAAGACAAACCAACATAACTGAAAACTCCATTTAATATACCGTCGTTACACACACATTAAACAGATTAACATGTAATACATTGTTTTGAGTCAACTAAAATGTGCATACAGCTATGTAACAACATATTTAACGCGCTTTGTGTTGAGCTCGTCGGATGCGTATAATTAGAACAGACGCAATTGATACATTGCAGATTAGTAAAAGTAGTATTTTTTCACAATTTATTAACAAAACGTCAAAATGTTCACTTTGTTCAATGTGTGATGTGTTGTATATATTGACACATATTTTTCATAATCAATGGTAATTAATATGCACACTCCATTATAGGCATCACATACATTCTTTTATCTGACACATTTAAGCTTATTCATTTCTCCTTTATGGTAATATTGGGATGTGATAGAGGCGTGGGCCGGATAACACGAAGTCCCAAACAGTACCATGTGATTTGTGTACATTGCATTATGGGATAATTCCATATTTTGGACAATACTATGCTGATTATACAATCAGATTCGTACGTTTTTCAGCATACGTTGTCATTAGATTATTGATGCTTGCATAGAAATTCATATTCGACCATGGATTTTGTTGGGTTGCCTTCACCAAGATTTCTGGGTTTTTTTATCAGGAGATATTTGATCGTTATAACCAGCATTGTAATCACTTATCAACATCTTTGCGTGCAGATCACAAAATTGGCACGTGGGTTACAAATGTGTATGGAACGTTCGCACTTCTTAATTCTTGTGTATACCACATACAGATGAAAAGTGTGTTCATAACAGAGAGAAGGCAAACGTATAAATTGCGAAACGGGCATGACTATTTAATTAAATATAAATAAGTGAAACTCCAGAAGTATTCTTTATTCTTAATTCAATAAGTTTTCGTTTCGTTTTTGCTTCCGTTTTCCAGTTGACGCCAGCATCACACACACAAACATTGCCCTCTGAGTTAAACACCCTGGTAAAGAGAGCATGGGACAGTTTTAGATTTCACATAACTTGACTTGTAAATGCCATAACAACGCGCGTTAATTCAGAATCTTCGTTTTAATTTACGTTGTATTCAATCCTAACAACCCTTTTAATTTAACGCGCTCCTCCTTAATTGGAAACCGTTTTGGGGGGTCTTGGCGTTTTATTCATTTAGAAGCTATTTGTTATTAAATCAATGAATTATACTTATCACATTGGAACTATTTATTACGATGACGGTCACATTTTGCTAGGATTTTAAATATAAATGACATTTAAAATATCATTGGGTTCTAGAGAGGAAAGTCATTTAGGGAGAAATATGCCATTACGCCATATTGTCATTTAACATTTGCGTTTACGCCTTGCTTCCGTACTTCAGCAAACCTGTCACGTGTCGTTGAGGTGTCTGGGAGTGCAATGCACTACTCATGCGGTTGAAGGAGGTTAAATAAAACGACATTATTCATGTGTTACCTTAATTAATATTCTTTGCGGCATATGATGAAAAAGTCAAATTTAACTGTGTGTGCTGAGACCGTCTGTGTATATTTTATTAAGATACTTTTTTGGGTGTTTTGCGATGAAGATTCATTTTTTCCCATCGGATAATGGCAATTCATAAAAAATGTATTGAAACCTCGTTCTGGATAAACAGGAATAAAATGCATGATTATAATAAACGGAAAGTTTTCTCAACGCACGTGTTTATGCTGTTGTGTCGATGTTTGTTAACTGACTCGCACGCTACATACACACAAGTAATCAATCGGCTATTGTGACTTGCCGTTTGAACGCGTTTGTATGAAAACGCATGCATAAATATTGTTTCCTACCTGTACACAATAATTGATGAACGCATCTATGGAACAATTAAATGCGAATATTTTGAAACAGCGATAAGGTCATATAAATAAATCATTAGCATTCTATTGTAATTGACAGTTGATCCACTAGAGTGGAGTCATTGTCTGAATATTGTGTACAGCCTTTGTCTATTTGTAATCGGTAACGTCGCACAAAAGACTCGTGTCCTGTGATTAACGCATGAATACCATGGAACAATTAAGTCCATTAACAATGTTGACGCAGTGATTTCGTCAATTGTCCCGCTGGACTCAGTTGTCCGTAACTACTGTTCATGGACTTTGACAGCACTTTGGACGCTTTATCGATACGTGAGATACAAAACAAAATCCCAGCAATTGTTTTTTCTCGCTTCTGTAATTGAATGACAATATCATATTACAGATACATTTTTCTGTGTTGTTTCATTATCTATACATGCCATTCATGTTATTTTACCTGTATTTAACGAACCACATTGAAAAGCAAATCTGTTAAATTAAATGCACGTCAAAAAATGTTTATTTTAGGTCGAATGTTTGATGCAATTCATAAAAGCACATAAGCCATGTTGAGCATTTAACCCTTTGCATGCTGGGTAATTTGTCGTCTGCTAAAATGTCGTCTGCTGAATTTCTAAAATTAGCATTTTCTTCACTTTTTTTCAAAGAATACTATCAGAATAGCAAACAGTTTGGATCCTGATGAGACGCCACATTTCTGTCCAAACTGTTTGCAAAGGCCTTTAAAATTCGGTTCCAGCGCTTAAAGGTTTAAATAACTCATTATCTGCAAACATGCAATTTATGATAATTGCTTTTTATGAATAGTCATGTCGATTTCAAGTACACATATTAATGTTCGTCGTGTTCGTTGAGTCACATTGAGTTAAACGGTGAAAGTGAATGAAAATTACATCACTATCATGTTAGTATTTAAAAAAGGAGAGAGATAAACATGATAGCGATCAAATGCATGTATTGGCAATACATAATGCACATTATTAATGCATTTTGTAAAAATTGAATGCTAGACAAAGTGATAACATCGTTGAACTTGAAAGTTTCTATGAGCAAGAACAAAGACCCCCTAACGATATTTTACCCGGTAAGGTATACTTTCTAACTTTCAATTTATTTTCGCAATGAAAATATACTTTATCAAATCGAGATTGAAAATTTAGTGAAGGTTCGCACAAAAACTGCTCTAATTTATTATCCATGTAATTTGATTCATTTTTTTTCTATAATATACTTCATTACTTTGCATGTTTGGTGTAATCAATGGATCCAGGGTTTGAGTCCCTTTAGTGGCTACAACATTTTGCGCCGTGTATTATTGTACAAATATGTTCGTACTCATCGTTTAATAATTCATATCAAGGTAATTTGGCACGATTGTAAAAAAATAGGCATGACAATGCAGATATTTATATAATTTCTAATAGGTGCTGTAATCTACGTTCGTTATTATATATTATATACTAGTTATGCTTATTTCGATCACAGTTTTATTATATACGTATTGAAGTATTATGTTGAGAAATTTCAAGTACTTATCCATTAAAATTGTTTGGTTATAAATGCGATGATGCCATATCAATTCACCAAATACAAGCGCCGATGGAACAACTGCATTAAATGATGTCTTTAACAAATAAAATGTTTACATTTTGGTTTCGTTTCCAAACTTAACCTAACAAAAACGCTTTCCCTCACACTTTTTGTCCAGCCGGAAAGAGTTGTTCCAGTAAAGCCTATGCGGACTGCACAGGCTAATCTGGGACGACACTTTACGCACATGCATTCAGCCCCATTTTCCTAGAGCGAAACGTAAATATTTCATTTCCATCCGTTTCAAACACGACCCACACAATAACAATCTACCAAACCCTCGTAGTTGCATCGATTTGCTGTCGGCTACGCACTTCGTTTAAGGTCATCCTCGCTAAAGTATACACTCTTAGAAAGGATTTGATTTTGTTTATTTCGAAATGGTGCTTATTTGTCTTTCAAATGTTCGTACCCGAACCCAAATGTAGCTTAATGTTGAGCGCGAGGTTGACATTTTCACCGGATATGAATTAATTGGTCCTAAACAGTGTTATTGTTAATAACAGAAGAGTCGAATTGATTCAAAACGTGAATACGTCTCCCATTTTGATCTATAAACGAACTAGATCTTCATGTTTATTTTATGTCATTTAAGTCAAGAGTCTATAGATTTTCAGAAATCAATATACGAATGAAATAAAACAAATTTGAACAGTCAGTGGCAAATCAAAACTTGCTAATTTCTGTGATTCAACACTTTGACATTTTTATGTGCCTTTAATGGTACACCAAGTTAAGTCACTCGTTTGGCACTTATTTAATTAGATCATGTTTTCTTTTCATCTTCCTGTCCGTTCTTAAATACGCACACTGACCTAGGTGAACGATATTATGAAGAAATATTGCTCTTTTCCGCTATGCATATGTAATGGTTGGACGTATTTAAGAACGTCAAACAGCAGGAGTGTTGTTTTTTGTTATTGTTGCTGCTGTAGTTTTGCCTTATTGTAAGCCTTTTTTTGCGATATGTTGTGGTTTTTTCGTACGTACGGTACACACGTGTGCGTATTGTCTGGTCAGTTTACGTATTATATGAACTTTTGAAATATTGGACCTCTTTCCAAAACACAGTTAAATAATGGAATAATACAATGACAGAGGCAACACCGGAATAGAAACCCTTGTCAGCGTTCGATAATACTTTAATTAAGTACAAAACTCCTCGTCAGCGTACTTCACATTTTTGTTAATTCTCCATTGACTTTTCAATAACGGATAATACATACAGAGCTACAGCATTGACCATAAACATGATTAATACCGGGGTCAATTTTTGTAACGGTCAATTGACTGGGGTCAATCCTTTTAAAGGTCAATAGAAAGCCTTCATTCAAACCGGTTACATGAATAAACATTAACATTAACAATTATTTATAATTCAACATTAACATTAAGACATTGCAGTTCATATTTAAGAAAAATAACAGAGAATACTAATTCCACTTAATAATATTTTAATTACTAAATGACTAATTGTTGAAACATTACATGAACATGATGGTACTATATAAATGTACAACATTAACACTATTAAATATTTTTGCAAGTTCACACTTTGTAATCTCAAAATTTTCACTAGTACTCTGCAAAATGTGTCTTCAGTAGTGAAAAGGCAAACAAAAAAATAATCATGTACTTATACAAATATCTTCCATTTTGTAAACGCATATTATTTCTACAATATATGCAATACGGTTAATTCGTTTGCTTCCTGCTTTATCAAAAATAATAAAGACAGTCATCTAAACCAGAAGTATTTTTATATTCAAGATTGTTGGTTTGAAGCTTTACTGTAAGCTTTATTGCTGAAATATTTTATTTTTTTGTTATTTTTGTTGTAGTTGTATATATTTCAATCCAAACGTAAATATCAACACGGCTAGGCAGACATTTTCCATGGCCTCCAGAAATTCATTTCCCTCATTGTTTAACACAAAAAACGTCTCTTCTGGTGCTACGCTGGCAGCATGTAGCTTAAGACCTATTTTTCCACGACGCGGGTCAATTACCGTCAATGATTGTTATATAAAATAGAGATAGAACGATGTAAATTATCCAGAATAAAATAAAAGTTAGTTTAAGAAAAGAGAAAAAGAAAAGAGAAACCACGAACTAATCATTAAATTATACAAATATGTTCCCTTTTGTAAACGCATATTAACCAATGCACGAATAATATATATTTTAATCCAAACGTTAATAGCAACACGGCTAGACAGAAATGTTCAGATTGCCCCCAGAAATTCATTTTCGTCATTATTTAACACAAAAACTCCGCTTTTGGCGCTGAAATTAGTAAACTGATCTGATAGAATCCTTAATACATTGCTACTGAAAGCTTTTAGCAAGTGTTCCGCATACAAAGACGTAATCAAGAGAGGTGTTAAGAAGTAAATGATGTTAATGGAATCTTACACGGTGATGTGAATGGGCGTACTTTAAAACATGTCATAGCATTAAATATAACTTTTAAAGTGCAATTGTGTGTAATTACACAATAAGGCTTTATAAACGAATATGAATAAAGCACTGTCGGTTCATTTTATTAAATTGTACAGATCATATATGAGCGTCTCTCTGTGAAAAAGGGGTTTAATGCATATTGCCTCAGATAAGTCTGTGCAGTCAGCACAGACAAACCAGGGACGACACTTTCCACCTTAACTGCATTTTTGCTAAGAAGACCTGTCTTTAGACGAAAAATATCATAACAGCGGAAAGTGTCGTCCCTGATTAGCCTGTGTGGACTGCAAAGGCTTATCTGGGACGACACTTTACGCACATGCATGAATCCCCCTTTTTATATAGCGATTCTCATATATGCATGTATCACCGTAATCAACCATTGATCTACACATGTTCTAGATTCTAGCCACATTCTATGCAACTCTGCCACATTAAAACCTTTTGACTTTCCCTGGCATTAATTGATTGTTTTTCGCCTGAATAAATATCTTGAATGCGTTTAATTAATAATGCTCCTACCAAAATCACTCGATTGATGATGTAAATGTTTGAAAGACTGGCTTATGTTACTCATTACCAAAAAAAGCATACTACACAATGGTCATATCACCAATTGGTATTTGCTCAAACCGTAAACATTTCTCGCTTCAAATGATGAGGGCATTGCGACAATATGGAAAGGTATGTCAAGCAGGCTCAAGGCCATGGTCATACTTCAAGGTCAAAGATTTCAGCCACCGTGTACGTGTCCGTTCCACATCTCTTTAATCCTTTGAACATAAATATTTGCTAAAATGTTTAGTTATTGAAACGATGTGCATGAGTCAGCCACGCCGGCTAGCTGACAATGTCATTCTGTAATGTCAAGATGTTTGAGCCTACTTGTTCATGCATGCTTCATATCTAATATACCTTGTAAAGAATGTTCGTGAAATTGGCTTCAATGTTTAGGTTATTGCGACGATGTGCAGGAGGCATGGGTCAGAGACACAAGTTTAAGGTCAACTTAAAACTACAAGTCCAAAAGATTGAGTCGTTTGTCGTTACCGGTCTATATCTCCGTTATCTCCTGCTCAGATGAATGTCTTAACATGGAAGCATTACGAGATTCATACAGCCATATGCCATTTAACACACCTCGCCGGAGTTTCCTTGTACCATACACGTTGAAGCAATGGTGAGTTATAATGCTGATTGACAGGCCGTGTGAAATTGTGCACGTGGGCATTTGCGCATCAGCTTTGCTCTCGTGTTAAGACAACGCTGATGATTTTAAGCATTTTTAATTGTAACGTACGGTTTGGGAATTCATGTTTTCTGTAATGTCTTATTAGGGCGTATGCTTAAGATATTGTTCATGTACATCACATCAGAGGTCCAGATATGACGAGAACATGCGTAAATAGCGCACATCATATTTTGAAGCTACGTACAGAAAATACACATTTTTAATGTATATTTAAGAATAGGATTACGAATATTCGAGTACATTATTTACCGGATGACATAACGTATTCAATGTTGACAAGTCTGTCTTACTGAATGTGTAGTTCATATGAGCCGCGTTCTGGGAAAAGTTCTGGGAAATGTGTCGTCTGCTAAAATGTCGTCTGCTGAATTTCAAAAATTATCATTTTCTTTGATTTTTTTTTTCTTAGACCACTATCAGAATAGCAAACAGTTTGGATCCTGATGAGACGCCACGTTCTGTGTCGTCTCATCTGGATCCAAACTGTTTGCAAAGGCCTTCAAAATCCGGTTCCAGCGCTCAAAGTCTTAATGCATGTGCGTTATGTGTCGTCCCAGGCAAGCATGTGCAGTTCGCACAGGTTAATCAGTGACGAAACTTTCCGCTTTTAGGAAATGTTTTCGTTTAAATAAAGTCTCTTCTTAACGAAAATCCAGTCAATGCAAAAAGTGAAGTCCCTTATAAGCCTTTGCGGACGACAAAGTCCTTTCTGGGGCGACACTTAACGCACATGTATTAAGCCCAGTTTTCCCAGAACGAGGCTAATAAATTTAGTAGTAAGCAATCCAAGTCTAAAGATTTTTCGGGTGTTATTCTGAATTTATGCAAAGAATTTGAGCTCCAATATTCAGTTTCTTAGTTTAAGCTTACTTATTGGTCGTTCTCAGAAAAAAGTATGCATTATCTAATAATTGTTTATGACAATTTGGTTTACAAATGAAAACTTGCGTTGAAGCAGTTAAGAATTTTGTTATTTATAGTTTTATGATGTTAAATAATATGTGAACATGCAAAATTTGTATGTATTATCGTTTTGAATTGTCAATGTTTTTCTTCTTGAATATCTCATAATCTGCGAACTCAGGGTGAATTAAAAAATCTAATAAATTTAGAATAATGTTATTACTATGTATATTTTCAAATAATAATAATTCGCCCACTACACGTACATAAATCATCAACAGGCAATTGTAACTTGCCGTGTAACGTTATTGTATTAAAAGCATGCATACTAATTGTGTAGAGAATTATTGATGAACACATCTATGGAACAATGAACTGCGAATATTTTGAAACAGCATGGAATGAGGTCGTATAAATAAATTATGAGCATTCTTTTGTTATTGACAGACACAAATTGACAACTGTTGATGTTATTGCACAACTTCCGTAATACATTTACGCTCACGAAATGATTCGACCCAAATGTTGATCCACTAGAGTGGAGTCATTGTCTGAATATTGTGTACAGTCTTTGTCTTTTTGTAATCGGTATCGTCGCACAAAAAACTCGTGTCCTGTGATTAACGCATGAATACCATGGAACAATTAAATCCATTAACAATGTTTACGTAGTGATTTCGTCAATTGTCCCGCTGGACTCAGTTGTCGGAAACTACTGTTCATGGACTTTAACAGCACTTTGGACGCTTTATCGATACGTGAGATACAAAACACAATCCCAGCAATTGTTTCACGCTTCTGAAATTGAATGACACTATCCGATNATATGTATATACCTGTATGTCATTGACCACGGTTTACTACATTGTGTATTATATATTTGTGTACTCATGGGCTTAAAGCCTAATGTATTCTGAAATAAAACCATAAACCATAAAACCACATTAAACAGATTAACATGTAATACATTGTTTTGAGTCAACTAAAATGTGCATACAGCTATGTTACAACATATTTAACACGCTTTGTGTTGAGCTCGTCGGATGCGTAAAATTAGAACAGACGCAATTGATACATCGCAGATTAGTAAAAGTAGTATTTTTTCACAATTTATTAACAAAACGTCATAATGTTCACTTTGTTCAATGTGTGATGTATTGTATATATTGACACATATTTTTCATAATCAATGGTTGTTAATATACACACTCCATTAAGGCATCACATACATTCTTTTATCTGACACATTTAAGCTTATTCATTTCTCCTTTATGGTAATATTGGGATGTGATAGAGGCGTAGGCCGGATAACACGAAGTCCCAAACAGTACCATGTGATTTGTGTACATTGCATTATGGGATAATTCTATATTTCGGACAATACTATGCTGATTATATAATCAGATTCGTACGTGTTTTCAGCATACGTTGTCATTAGATTATTGAGGCTTGCATAGAAATTCATATTCGACCGTGGATTTTGTTGGGTTGCCTTCACCAAGTTTTCTGGGGGTTTTTTATCAGGAGATATTTGATCGTTATAACCAGCATTGTAATCACTTATCAACATCTTTGCGTGCAGATCACAAAATTGGCACGTGGGTTACAAATGTGTATGGAACGTACGCACTTCTTAATGCTTGTGTATACCACATACAGATGAAAAGTGTGTTCATAACAGAGAGAAGGCAAATGTATAAATTGCGAAACGGGCATGACTATTTAATTAAATATAAAGAAGTGAAACTCCAGAAGTATTCTTTATTCTTAATTTAATAAGTTTTCGTTTCGTTTTTGCTTCCGTTTTCCAGTTGACGCCAGCATCCCACACACAAACATTGCCCTCTGAGTTAAACACCCTGGTAAAGAGAGCATGTGGCAGTTTTAGATTTCACATAACTTGTAAATGCCATAACAACGCGCGTTAATTCAGAATCTTCGTTTTAATTTACGTTGTATTCAATCCTAACAACCCTTTTAATTTAACGCGCTCCTCCTTAATTGGAAACCGTTTTTGGGGGTCTTGGCGTTTTATTCATTAAGAAGCTATTTGTTATTAAATCAATGAATTATACTTATCACATTGGAACTATTTATTACGATGATGGTTACATTTTGCTAGGATTTTAAATATAAATGACATTTAAAATATCATTGGGTTCTAGAGGAGAAAGTCATTTAGGGAGAAAATATGCCATTAAGCCATATTGTCATTTAACATTTGCGTTTACGCCTTGCTGCCGTACTTCAGCAAACCTGTCACGTGCCGTTGAGGTGTCTGGGAGTGCAATGCACTACTCATTCGGTTGAAGGAGGTTAAATAAAACGACATTATTTATGTGTTACATTAATTAATATTCTTTGCGGCATATGATGAACAAGTCAAATTTAACTTTGTGTGCTGAGACCGTCTGTGTATATTTTATTAAGATACTTTTAGGTGTGGGGGGGGGTTGCGATGAAGATTCATTTTTTTTCCCATCGGATAATGGCAATTCATAAAAAATGTATTTAAACCTCGTTCTGGATAAACAGGAATAAAATGCATGATTATAATAAACGGAAAGTTTTCTCAACACACGTGTTTTTGCTGTTGTGTCGATGTTTGTTAACTGACTCGCACGCTACATACACACAAGTAATCAACCGGCTATTGTGACTTGCCGTTTTAACGCGTTTGTATTAAAACGCATGCATTAATATTGTTTCCTACCTGTACACAATAATTGATGAACGCATCTATGTAACAATTAAATGCGAATATTTTGAAACAGCGATAAGGTCGTATAAATAAATCATGAGCATTCTATTGTAATTGACAGTTGATCCACTAGAGTGGAGTCATTGTCTCAAAAGTGTGTACAGCCTTTGTCTATTTGTAATCGGTATCGTCACACAAAAGACTCGTGTCCTGTGATTAACGCATGAATACCATGAAACAATTAAGTCCATTAACAATTTTCACGCAGTGATTTCGTCAATTGTCCCGCTGGACTCAGTTGTCGGAAACTACTGTTCGTGGACTTTGACAGCGCTTTTGACGCTTTATCGATACGTGAGATACAAAACGAAATCCCAGCAATTGTTTTTTCTCGCTTCTGTAATTGAATGACAATATCATATTACAGATACATTTTTCTGTGTTGTTTCATTATCTATACATGCCATTCATGTTATTTTACCTGTATTTAACGAACCACATTGAAAAGTAAATCTGTTAAATTAAATGCACGTCAAAAAATGTTTATTTTAGGTCGAATGTTTGATGCAATTCATGAAAGCACAAAAGCCCTGTTGAGCATTAAAAAAACTCATTATCTGCAAACATGCAATTTATGATAATTGCTTTTTATGAATAGTCATGTCGATTTCAAGTACACACATTAATGTTCGTCATGTTCGTTTAGTCGCATTGAGTTAAACGGTGAAAGTGAATGAAAATTACATCACTATCATGTTAGTATTAAAAAAGGAGATAAACATGATAGCGATCAAATGCATGTATTGGCAATACATAATGCACATTATTAATGCATTTTGTAAACATTGAATGCTAGACAAAGTGATAACATCGTTGAACTTGAGAGTTTCTATGAGCAAGAACAAAGACCCCCTAACGATATCTTACCCGGTGAGGTATACTTTCTAACTTTCAATTTTTTTCGCAATGAAAATATACTTTATCAAATCGAGATTGAAAATTAAGTGAAGGTTCGCACAAAAACTGATCTAATTAATTATCAATGTAATTTGATTTTTTTTTTCTATAATATACTTCATTACTTTGCATGTTTGGTGTAATCAATGGATACAGGGTTCTAGTCCCTTTAGTGGCTACAACATTTTGCGCCGTGTACTATTGTACAAATATGTTCGTACTTATCGTTTAATAATTCATATCAAGGTAATTTGGCACGATTGTAAAAAAAATAGGCATGACAATGCAGATATTTATATTATTTATAATAGGTGCTGTACTCTAAGTTCATTATTATATATTATAAACTAGTTATGCTTATTTCGATCACAGTTTTATTATATACGTATTGAAGTATTATGTTGAGAAATTTCAAGTATGTATCCATTAAATTTGTTTCGTTATAAATGCGATGATGCCATATCAACTCACCAAATACAAGCGGCGATGGAACAACTGCATTAAATGATGTCTTTGACAAATAAAATGTTTACATTTTGTTTTTTTTTCCAAACTTAACCTAACCAAAACGCTTCCCCTCACACTTCGTGTCCAGCCGGAAAGTATTGTTCCAGATTAGCTTATGCGGACTGCACAGGCTTATCTGGGACGACACTTTACGCACATGCATTAAGCCCCATTTTCCTAGAGCGAAACGTAAATATTTCATTTCCATCCGTTTCAAACACGACCCACACAATAACACTCTACCAAACCCTCGTAGTTGCATCTGATTTGCTGTCAGCTACGCGCTTCGTTTAAGGTCATCCTCGCTAAAGTATACACTCTTAGAAAGGATTTGATTTTGTTTATTTCAAAATGGTGCTTATTTGTCTTTCAAATGTTCGTACCCGAACCCAAATGTAGCTTAATGTTGAGCGCGAGGTTGACATTTTCACCGGATATGAATTAATTGGTCCTAAACAGTGTTATTGTTAATAACAGAAGTGTTTAATTGATTCAAAACGTGAATATGTCTCCCATTTTGATCCATACACGAACTAGATCTTCATGTTTATATTATGTCATTTTAGTCAAGAGTCTATAGATTTTCAGAAATCAATAAACGAATGAAATAAAACAAATTTGAACAGTCAGTGGCATATCAAAACTTGTTAATTTCTGTGATTCAACACTTTGACATTTTAATGTGCCTTTAATGGTACACCAAGTTAAGTCACTCGTTTGGCACTTATTTAATTAGGTCATTTTTTTTATCATCTTCCTGTCCGTTCTTAAATACGCACACTGACCTAGGTGAACGATATTATGAAGAAATATTGCTCTTTGCCGCTATGCATATGTAATGGTTGAACGTATTTAAGAACGTCAAACAGCAGGAGTGTTGTTTTTTGTTATTGTTGCTGCTGTAGTTTTGCCTTATTGTAAGCCTTTTTTGCGATATGTTGTGATTTTTTCGTACGTACGGTACACACGTGTGCGTATTGTCTGGTCAGTTTACGTATTATATGAACTTTTGAAATATTCGACCTCTTTCCAAAACACAGTTAAATAATAGAATAATACAATGACAGAGGCAACACCAGAATAGAAACCCTTGTCAGCGTTCGATAATACTTTAATTAAGTACAAAACTCCTCGTCAGCGTACTTCACATTTTTGTTAAGTCTCCCTTGACTGTTCAATAACGGATAATACATACAGAGCTACAGCATTGACCATAAACATGATTAATACCGGGGTCAATTTTTGTAACGGTCAATTGACTGGGGTCAATCCTTGTTAAGGTCAATAGAAAGCCTTGATTCAAACCGGTTACATGAATAAACGTTAACATTAAAAATTATTTATAATTCAACATTAACATTAAGACATTGCAATTCATATTTAAGAAAAATAACAGAGAATACAAATTCCACTTAATTATATTTTAATTACTAAATGACTAATTGTTGAAACATTACATGAACATGATAGTTCTATATAAATGTACAACATTAACACTATTAAATATTTTTGCAAGTTTACACTTTGTAATCTCAAAATTGTCACTACTCTGCAAAATGCGTCTTCAGTAGTGAAAAGAGAAACAAAAAACAAATCATGTAATTATACAAATATCTTCCATTTTGTAAACGCATATTATTTCATACAATATATTCAATACGGTTAATTCGTTTGCTTCCTGCTTTATCAAAAATAATAAAGACAGTCATCTAATCCAGAAGTATTTTTATGTTCAAGATTGTAGGTTTGAAGCTTTTCTGTAAGCTTTATTGCTGAAATATTTTATTTTTGGGTATTTTTGTTGTAGTTGTATATATTTCAATCCAAACGTAAATATCAACACGGCTAGGCAGACATGTTCCATGGCCTCCAATAATTCATTTTCCTCATTGTTTAACACAAAAAACGCCGCTAATGGTGCTAAGCTGGCAGCATGTAGCTTAAGACCTATTTTTCCACGACGCGGGTCAACTACCGTCAATGATTGTTATATAAAATAGAGATAGAAAGATGTAAATTGTCCAGAATAAAATAAAAGTTAGTTTTAGAAAAGAGAAAAAGAAAAGAGAAACCACAAACTAATCATTAAATTATACAAATATGTTCCATTTTGTAAACGCATATTATCGCATGCACGAATAATATATATTTTAATCCAAACGTTAATAGCAACACGGCTAGACAGAAATGTTCAGATTGCCTCCAGAAATTCATTTTCGTCATTATTTAACACAAAAACGCCGCTTTTGGCGCTGAAATTAGTAAACTGATCTGATAGAATCCTTAATACATTGCACATTGCTACTGAAAGCTTTTAGCAAGTGTTCCGCATGCAAAGACGTAATCAAGAAAGGTGTCAAGAAGTAAATGATGTTAATGGAATCTTACACGTTGATGTGAATGGGCGTACTTTAAAACATTTCATTGCATTAATTATAACTTTTAAAGTGCAATTGTGTGTAGTTACACAATAAGGCTTTTTGAACGGTTATGAATAAAGCACTGTCGGTTCATTTTATTGAATTGTATAGATCATATAAGAGCGTCTCTCTGTGAAAAAGGGGTTTAATGCATATTGTCTCAGATAAGTCTGTGCAGTCAGCACAGACAAGCAACGGACGACACTTTCCACCTTAACTGGATTTTTGCTAAGAAGACCTGTCTTTAGACGAAAAATATCATAACAGCGGAAAGTGTTTTCCCTGATTAGCCTGTGTGGACTGCAAAGGCTTATCTGGGACGACACTTTACGCACATGCATGAATCCCCATTTTTATATAGCGCTTCTCATATATGCATGTATCACCGTTATCAACCATTGATCTACACATGTTCTAGATTCTAGCCACATTCTATGCAACTCTGCCACATTAAAACCTTTTGANGACGCCACGTTGTGTGGCGTCTCATCTGGATCCAAACTGTTTGCAAAGGCCTTCAAAATCCGGTTCCAGCGCTCAAAGGCTTAATGCATGTGCGTTATGTGTCGTCCCAGGCAAGCATGTGCAGTTCGCACAGGTTAATCAATGACGAAACCTTCCGCTTTTAGGAAATGTTTTCGTTTAAATAAAGTCTCTTCTTAACGAAAATCCAGTCAATGCAAAAAGTGAAGTCCCTAATAAGCCTTTGCGGACGACAAAGTCCTTTCTGGGGCGACACTTAACGCACATGTATTAAGCCCAGTTTTCCCAGAACGAGGCTAATAAATTCAGTAGTAAGCAATCCAAGTCTAAAGATTTTTCGGGTGCTATTCTGAATTTATACAAAGAATTTGAGCTTCAATATTTAGTTTCTTAGTTTAAGCTTACTTATTGGTCGTTCTCAGAAAAAGTATGCATTATCTAGAAATTGTTTATGACAATTTGGTTTACAAATGAAAATTTGCGTTGAAGCAGTTAAGAATTTTGTTATTCTTAGTTTTATGATGCTAAATAATATGTGAACATGCAAAATTTGTATGTATTATCGTTTTGAATTGTCAATGTTTTTCTTCTTGCATATCTCATAATCTTCGAACTCAGGGTGAATTAAAAAATCGAATAAATTTAGAATAAAGTTATTACTATGTATATTTTCAAATAATAATAATAATTCGCCCACTACACGTACATATGTCACTATAATAAAAGATTATCTTATCTTATCTTATCTTATCTTATCTTACATAAATCATCAACAGGCAATAGTAACTTGCCGTGTAACGTTATTGTATTAAAAGCATGCATACTAATTGTGTAGAGAATTATTGATGAACACATCTATGGAACAATTAACTGAGAATATTTTGAAACAGCATGGAATGAGGTCGTATAAATAAATCATGAGCATTCTTTTAATATTGACAGACACAAATTGACAACTGTTGATTTTATTGCACAATCTCCGTAAAACATTTACGCTCACGAAAGGATTCGACCCAAATGTTGATCCACTAGAGTGGAGTCATTGTCGAATAAATGTGTACAACCTTTGTCTATTTGTAATCGGTATCGTCGCACAAAAGACTTGTGTCCTGTGATTAACGCATGAATAACATGGGACAATTAAATCCATAAACAATGTTTACGCAGTGATTTCGTCAATTGTCCCGCTGGACTCAGTTACCGGAAACTACTGTTCATGGACTTTGACAGCGCTTTGGACGCTTTATCGATACGTGAGATACAAAACAAATTCCCAGCAATTGTTTCACGCTCCTGAAATTGAATGACACTATCCGATAACAGATACATGTTTCTGTGTTGTTTCATTCTTTACAAATGCCATTCATATAATTTTACCATTATTTAACTGACCCCATTTCAAATCACGTTTTAAATGCACGTCTAAAACTGTTTATTTTAGGTCGAATGTTTAATGCGCTTTATAAAAGCACAAAAGCCTGTTGAGCAATTAAATATCGCATTATCTGCTAACATGCAATACGATAATTGCTATTTATGAATACTCATGTTGATTTCAACAACAAATATTGCTGTTCGATCTATCGCATTTAGTTATACGATCAAAGTGAAAGACAATTACAGTACTCTCTTGTAAATATTTCAAACAAAGAGATAAAATGCACATAATTAAAACATGATACCGATCAAATACATTGGTTGACTATAGATAATGACCGTGGTTAAAATTAAATGCTGGCAACATGATTGTTCTATATTTATGTGAAACCTTTTTCACTATAAAATGTGTTCGCTAGTTTCTAGCACGCAATCTCAAACTTATTTCGCTGCAAAATGCGTCTATCTATAACGATCGGTTCTCTATGTTTCAACCGGTTTTTTTATAAATATTTCTTTGATTCTAAATACATGAACAATTTTTTAATACACTGTATAAACATTTTTTTTAAACAACTTTGATTCCAATTATAATCACAAATTTGTTAAACCTCAAATCATTATTCATTCATTGTTCTGTGTTCAAAATGCAATTACCGTCACTATGTTTGTTAATATATAAGTGAGAAAAAGGAACCCTTCTGCTAAGCTAACATCCCAATGCTATAAACCTAATTTTTAATTACATTCTGGAATATATATTTTTAACCAAAATGCGTCTACAATAGTAAAAAGAGACACTACAATAGTCAAACAAATCGTTTGATTATACAAATATGTTTCATTTTGTAAACGCATATTATTCGATACACGTATGTATAATTCAATCCAACCGTTAATAGTAACACGGCTAGACAGAAATGTCCCGATTGCATACAGAAATGCATTTTCTTCATTATTTAACACACAAACGGCGCTACTGGCCGTGAAATCTGTAAACTGATCTCATAGAATCCTATGTAAATTGCAACTGAAAGCTTTTAGCAAGTGTCCAGTACTCAATGACGTTATCAAGAAAGGTGTCAAGAAGCAAATGCTGTTAATGGAATATTACACGTTGATGTGAATGGGCGTTCTTATGAACATTTCATTGCATCTATCATTATTACTCTTAAAGTGCAATTCTTTGTAATTACACCATTAGGCTTTATGAACGGTTGGGAATAAAGCATTGTTAGATTTGTTATGATATTCGGCGCATTGTATTAAATTGTATAGAACATATATATCACTGTAATCAACTATTGATCTCTACATTTTCTTGATTCTAGCGACATTCTATGTAACTGTTCCACATTAAAACCCTTCGACTTTCCCTGACATTAATTAAGTAAGTGTTATGCTCATCTGAATAAATATCTTGAATGCGTTTAAAGCATCACGAGCCTAACCAGAATCACTCTACGGCACGTGAAAATGTCTGAAAGACTGGCTTATGTTGCGTTTCGAAACACAAAATACTCATCAACAAAAAAAGCAAACACTACATAATGGTCATTTCGCCAATTGTCATTTGTCATTTGCTCAGTTAACAAGTGAGCGTTAACATCATCATCATCATCATTATCATCATCATCATCATCATCATCATCATCATCATCATCATCATCATCACCATCATCATCATCACCATCATCATTATCACCATTATCCTTCTCCTCCTCCTCCCCCTCCTCATCCTCCTCCTCCTCCTCCTCATCATCATCATCAACACCATCACCATCACCATCATCATCATCATCATCATCATCATCATCATCATCATCATCATCATCATCATCATAATCATTCTGTTATATAACTTGTAGCGTAGTGAAGTAGCAAATCTTGGATGTTTTTTTCAAAGGACAATTGCAATGGTCTAATGTGACCCGAACCGTCGAAATGGCCAACGTTCCCACTTATACCGCGTATCATCTGCTCAGTTGAATGTCTTAACAAGGAAGGAGTACGAGATGCAGTCATACAGAATGCCTTTTAACAAACCTAGCCGAGTTTCCTTGCACCATACACGTTGAAACAGTAATGAGTTATGATGCTGCTTTACAGGCCATGTGAAATTGTGCACGTGGGCATTTGCGCAACAGCTTTGATCTCGTGTTCAGACAGCGGCGATAATTTGTAAGCATGTTTCCTTGTCATGTACGGTTTAGGAAATCATGTTTGCTTTAATGTCTTATTAGGGCGTATGCTTACATGTTAATGTACGTTATTCCAGAGGTCTAGATATGACGAGTGCATGCGAAAAGAACGCACATCATATTTTAAAGCAACGCACAGAAAAAAAAAAGAAAAAATGTTGTTCATTTACGAATAGGATAACGCATGTTCGAGTACATTATTTACCGGACGACATAACGTATTCAATGTTGACAAGTCTGTCTAACTGAACGTGTAGTTCATATGAGTCTCGTTCTGGGAAAACTGGGCTTAATGCATATGCGTGCAAAGTGTCATGCCAGATTAGCTTCTACAGTCCAAACAGTGTAAGCAGAGCACAGTTTTCCAAGAACGATGCTCTTTTCACTGAGAAAAGAACTAATCAAAGCCTACTATAATAAATGACCAAGTATGTTTTAATTTGCTGCATAAATGGGTACTTCAAACAAAACACAAGTAAGGAACCTGAGCAAATTCATATATAGAGCCTTAATGCGTCCCCACCTAGCTAACTAACCCTGGATATTCAAATATTAACTAATTAATTTCCCTTCATCTAATAGTTGGGTAAAGAAACTCGTCTTTTTAACGTTTAATAACCGTACTATGTTCATCCTCCACATTCGTCTGAACAAGTTCTTATTACATTCACCTTACTCATCATCTGTATATGTTAGCCTAGCACAACTTAAATATTATTGTTGCATATTTTGTAAATTGTAAATAAAAAAGGTTACTTTTTGTACAATTACTTTTTTTTTTAAATTATCAATGTTGTACAGTTTAGTACATTTCAAATAATTCATGTATAGCCATAACGCATGTTCCAATTTTACTCATTTTGAACACAGTTGTTAAAATATTAATTTACTTAGTTTTCTTCATCTAATAGTATTTTTTTCATATCAACTTGTCATGTATAACGTTTAAATATTGTACTATGTTTATGGTTTTCATCCTGAATATTTTTATGAAAGTTAATAACAAAATTATTGTATTCATCATCTGTTTATGTTAATATAGCAAAACACGAATTCTATATTTATTTATTTTGTGTTTTTTATTAATATTTGTAAAACAAATCTTTGTTGTATATAACTTATTAATTAAATGTACGTATGTATGTATATAATCTTAACGCAATCAAGAAGATATTTAAATATTCTTATTTGTACTCACGTTGACATTATGCTTTGTATAACTATTTTGTAAATGACAAAAAACTGTAAAGTTTACGTCAATAAAACATTCTGTCTGTCTGTCTGTCTGTCTGTCTGTCTGTCTGCTCATAAGAACTGCACGTTCATGTTTTTGGATGTTTTTCTAAATTTCTACAAATGAGTTTGAGCTACGATATATAGTTTCTTGGTTTATTATTATTATTATTATTATTATTATTATTATTATTATTATTATTATTATTATTATTATTATTATTAATTTAGATTAAAAAATATTGTTAGTATTATGAAGATCCTTGTATGCAATTAATATTTATCATTATCAATGGCAAGTTTTCTTAACCGTAACCGACTTGTTCGTGCTGTTTCGTCCATGTATGTAAGTTGACGCGCATGCAACATCCACGCAGGTCATCAATCGGTGATAATTTTCCTTTAAGCCCTTTTATCCTGTGGCACTTTGTCCTCCTTTTTCTCTATCATCATTTTAACACATTTTCTTTTTATGGCAGGTTAGGCCCATTAATTGGGTCAAGATCAGCAACTTTCACACAGCTCTTAATTTTGAATGTATAGTTCTGATATTATATTTCCGCTTATATTTTAATAATGTGATAGCACAGTAATACTGCTTTTACTGTGCTTTTAGTGTGCGTTAATGTGCTTTATTATAATAACTATTTCTTATGTATGTCATATTTTAATTATTTTTTTGCAATTTGCTTCTGTTTGTAAGGTCGGTCAAAAGCTATACATAGCTTATGTTATATACTTGTTACCCCATACCGACAATAAATAAATTTTACTTGACTTGACTTGACTTGGCTGTTGTAACCTGCCTTCGAACGCTACTGTATTAAAAAAGCATGCATAATTATTGTCTGCTACCTGTATAGAATAATTGATGAACGCATCTATGGAACAATTAACTGCGAACATTTTGAAACAGCGTGGAATTAGGTCGTATAAATAAATCATGGGACTTCTATTGTTATTGACATTAACAAATTGACAACTGTTGATTTTATTGCACAACTTCCGTAAAACATTTACGCTCACGAAATGATTCGACCCAAATTTTTATCCACTGGAGTGGAGTCATTGTCTGAATATTGTGTACAGCCTTTGTCTATTTGTAATCGGTATCGTCGCACAAAAGACTAGTGTCCTGTGATTAACGCATGAATACCATGGGACAATTAAGTCCATTAACAATGTGGACGCAGTGATTTCGTCAATTGTCCCGCTGGACCCAGTTGTCGTAAACCACCGGTACTGTTCATGGACTTTGAACGCGATTTTTACGCTTTATCGATACGCGAGATCAATCTCTATGCAGAGTTGTCGTTCGTTGCTCTCACATACACCTCTGCGTTGGGCTCAGCGGCCGTATTGGACAAGAATCTTGTCCTTAGTGTTGTCAAAACCGAACAAACGCATTCAAAGTATATTTGATTGGATTTTTAGGATCAGAGGCCTTAAATAATGAAATAGGTATTTTAAATTTACGATACATCGTGCAAAAACTTGGTAGTTTTAATGCAACTCTTTGGAGCTATTTTATTGCCCATTTACGCAGATGGAATCATTCCGCGCACTTAACAAATGTAAACAAATGAACAAATTGAGTGACGTTAGGCGTTGCTTCGACGGCAAACTTGTATTTACAGTGAGGAGACGGTCAGTTCTGTTGTATTTATCAAACAAATAAGGGGACCTTATTTTACAAGTTGTATAAGGGAAAAGAATTATGATTAGTACTTAGTAGTAGAAGGCTCTTGAACATTATTCATACGGACCAGTTGGTTTGTGTTAAAAATCAAAATATTTCAGCATGTAGACTTTATTATTATTACTGTATTACCCATGCATACTTTTTTCCACCCTTTAAACTTAAAGATGACATCCATACACACCTGCTTTTTACCTCTGACCAAATAAATGTGAACCAATTGGACAAAAAGCAAAAATTGTTCTCAGGCTAGTGATTTAATTTTAAATATATGACAGAAA
>VMBQ01006514.1:29489-46734 GCA_007657795.1 Dreissena rostriformis | reverse complement strand
CTTCGGGCTTTTGCCCGTATTATTATTATTATAATAATTATTATTATAATTATTATTATTATTATTATTATTATTATTATTATTATTATTATTATTATTATTATTATTATTATTATTATTTACTATGCATATATTTGTTATAAATGAAATATTATTATTAGATTAAAAAATATTGTTAGTATTATGATGATTCTTGTATGCAATTAATATTCATTATTATTATTGGCAAGTTTTCTTAACCGGTACCGACTTGTTCATACTGTTTCGTCCATGTATGTTAATTGACGCGCATGCAACATCCACGCAGATCATCAATCGGCTGTTGTAACTTG
Source organism: Dreissena rostriformis (assembly GCA_007657795.1). Taxonomy (NCBI): domain Eukaryota; kingdom Metazoa; phylum Mollusca; class Bivalvia; order Myida; family Dreissenidae; genus Dreissena; species Dreissena rostriformis. Next base: position 46,402 of record VMBQ01006514.1, on the reverse strand, counting down.
CCGTTCGAACGCTACTGTATTAAAAAGCATGCATAATTATTGTCTGCTACCTTTTTGTATAGAATAATTGATGAACGCATCTATGGGACAATTAACTGCGAACATTTTGAAACAGCATGGAATTAGGTCGTATAAATAAATCACGGGCCTTCTATTGTTATTGACATTAACAAATTGACAACTGTTGATTTTATTGCACAACTTCCGTAAAACATTTACGCTCACGAAATGATTCGACCCAAATGTTGATCCACTGGAGTGGAGTCATTGTCTGAATATTGTGTACAGCCTTTGTCTATTTGTAATCGGTAACGTCGCACAAAAGACTCGTGTCCTGTGATAAACGCATGAATACCATGGAACAATTAAGTCCATTAACAATGTTGACGCAGTGATTTCGTCAATTGTCCCGCTGGACCCAGTTGTCGTACACCACCAGTACTGTTCATGGACTTTTAACGCGCTTTTGACGCTTTATCGATACGCGAGATACGAAACACAATCCCAGCAATTATTTCACTCTTCTGAAATTGAATGACACTTTCACATTAAAGAGACATGTTTCTGTGTTGTTTCATTATCTAAACATGCCATTCATATAATTTCACCTGCATTAAACGAACCCCATTTCAAAGATAATTTGATTTAAATGCACGTCTAAAACTGTTTATTTTAGGTCGAATGTTTAATGCAAATCATAAAACCACAAAAGCCTGTTGAGCATTTAAAACGCATTATCTGAATAGTCATGTCGATTTCCAGAACAAATATTGCTATTCGGTCTATCGCATATGGTTAATCGATGAAATTGCAGGACAATTACATCACTCTCTTGTAAATATGTCAAACAAAGAGATAAAATGCACTTAAATGAAACATGTTACCGATCAAATACATTGATTTACTATAAATAATGTATTTGGTTAAAATTAAATCCAGTGCGGACTGCAATGGCTAATAAGAGACGACACTTAACACACATGCATTAATCCCTGTCTTTTCACAACGAAGATCGTACACGTGCACATGTAATTATTTCATTTCCAACCGTCTCAGGCACGACCCACACATTAATCCTTTGAGCGCTGGAACCGGATTTTAAAGGCCGTGGCAAACAGTTTGGATCCAGATGAGACGCCACAGAACGTGGCGTCTCATCAGGATCCAAACTGTTTGCTATTCTGATAGTATTATGTGAAAAAAATCGAAGAAAATGCTAGTTTTAGAAATTCAGCAGACGACATTTTAGCAGACGACAAATTTCCCAGCATGCAAAGGGTTAAAACCCTACACCAAACCTTCGCACATTCGGCTTATTGGCTGTCACCCACGCACTTCGTTAAAGGTCATCCTTGCTAAAGTATACACTCTTACCAATTATTTAATTTTGTTAATTTCGAAATGGTGTTTATTTGTCATTCATATGTTCGTACCCGCACCCAAATGTAGCTAAATGTCGAGCACGTGTTTGACATTTTCACCGGATATAGATTGATAGCATTGTTATTGTTTACAACATAACAGGCCATTTAAAATGGTACAATATTTTAATAGGTCTCCCTTTTGAGTTATTAACACACTTAATATAAATATGTATTTTAATGTTATTTTAGTCACGGGTCTATGAATTTAGAGAAATCAATATAAGAATGAAACAAACAAATATTAACAGTCAGTCGCTAATAACAAACTGCTGTGATAAAACATTTCGATATTTACATGTGCCTTGAATGGTACAGCAAGTTAACCCTTTGAGCGCTGGAACCGGATTTTGAAGGCCTTTGCAAACAGTTTGGATCCAGATGAGACGCCACAGAACGTGGCGTCTCATCAGGATCCAAACTGTTTGCTATTCTGATAGTATTTTTTGAGAAAAATCAAAGAAAATGCTAATTTTAGAAATTTAGCAGACAACATTTTAGCAGACGACAAATTTCCCAGCATGCAAAGGGTTAACTTGCTCGGTTGGCGCTGATTTTATTAGGTCGTTTATTCTTATAATCTTACAGTCCATTCTTAAATACGAACACTGAACTAGGTGGACGACATAATACAAAAATAGGCTCTTTGACACTATGTATAAGAGCCTCGCTCTGAGAAAACGGGGCTTACTGCATGTGCGTAAAGTTTCGTCCCATATTAGCCAGTGCAATTTGCACGGTCTAATTAGGAATGTCACTTTCCGCTTTTATAGTATTTTTTTCTCGTTTAAAGGAAGTCAGTTCTTAACGGAAATCCAGTTTAAGCGTAAAATGTCGTCCCTAATTAGCCTGAGCGGACTGCACAATCTAATCTGGGACGAAACTTAACGCACATGCATTAAGCCTGGTTTTCTACATTGCGGCTAATATATAAATGGTCGGACGTATTTGAGATTGACTGGCAACATATTTTGATGCGCATTTTTGTATTGCGCAAGGTCCGAATCAGGTTTCAAAATAGAATCAAACGCAGGATTCTAGGTACAAACTTCGTGTGAAAAAAAAGGTTCCAAAAGTCTTCCAAGCGGACCTTTTTGTCAAATTGAATGAGAAACTGTACGAAAGAATTGTGGAATGCAAACGTTTTGAATAACTTTATAACATAATTGTAAACTGGATGCAATTTGTTTCCAACCTTCTTCACATTCTTTTCTGTTATCTTGGGGAACACAACAATAAATAAAGTTTGGTGAAATAAGCTATAACATCGATAAATGCATTGAAACTTAGAAAGGGAATAACAAATAAACCCACTCACACAGAAGCTCAATCGTATTTGTCCTCGTAATGTGCTCAATAAAGTGAGCCTCGTCATGCGAAAATTGGTTCTTCTGACATAAGCGGCCAGCCTAAACAAGCCTGAAGAAAGGAGCTACACTGTCCGCTTTAAAGTCACGAAAGGTTTCGTGGTCTCGTTAGCGGGCAAGGTAGCTCCTGACAGTCTGCGCGATTGCCAAGGCTGTTATGGAGCTAGGCTGGCAGCATATTGCATAAGACCCATTTATCATGTTTCAACATGAAAAAACTAACGCAAGGGAAGGACCCCCGATAACGTTGAAGAACTTCAGGTCTTACCCTTTTTCCATAATGTATGTATATATGGACCAATGTATATATTTGTAAAATGTCATTTTTTGGAAATAAAATATGTTTAAAGTATCATGTCGCAGCTCAAGCTTTTTGTGAAAATGGTTCCAAGATTTAAATTAAAAAAAAACACAATGGATGTTTTGTAAAGCTTGTATTCAAAGTTGCGACATAAGTTGTGACAATATACGTTTTAGAAACCTCTAAACCTCTATCACTGGGCTTATTTAATAACGTTTTTTACATTGAACTTTCTCCGATTTCATCCAAAGACTGCTTGGCCATTTCGACACATGCTCTTCTTGTCTTGGATAAGATGAAACAATAAGCGTCCGCACATCCATCTACTCGGTGGATGTGCGAAAGCTTATTATTTCATCTTTTGTGAAAATGGTTCAAATGTTCAACGTTAAGAAGCAGTCAGGAGCAGCATTGTTGTGACGAATGGCCAGAGTTAGATTATTTTCGGTTAGAGGAGGTGGACATACTCAGAAACTAATAGACCCAACAAAAAAAACTGCGTGTTTTGTATCTTCTAAATATTATAAAATAAATAAATGAAAATACCGAACACGTGTTTTGTCGAACAACACACTGATGACACCAAAGCTGTAAACATGTATCGCCCAGTTCAGTGTTATGATTTTTTTAGACTGAATATTAAACGATGTCAAAGTTGGTTATGGCTGCTTCCAAAAGATCTTCTTCAAAATTGATCTGTATTCGCCCACGATGAAACAGCTATTACTTAACCCTTTGCATGCTGGGAAATTTGTCGTCTGCTAAAATATGGTCTGCTGAATTTCTAAAATAAGCATTTTCTTCATTTTTTTTTCAAAGAATACTATCAGAATAGCAAACAGTTTGGATCCTGATGAGACGCCACGGTTTGTGGCGTCTCATCTGGATCCAAACTGTTTGCAAAGGCTTTCAAAATTCGGTTCCCGCGCTAAAAGGGTTAATAATATTGAGTGCAAATAAATAGTTTGTCCTATTTTTCAAAACGCATTAGATATACATGGGTATAAACCATTATTCCTATGAACTATCGACCTATCCAAATAAACATTCCCGTCCACCATATTTCATTGCATTGCTTTTTTTTTCTATGTTATCATAAAATGTGTATTGAATATAATAATGTGTTCAGGCAGACGCTTTTGACATTAGGAAAACCGCCGTGTCAGAGTTACTGTCCTTTCTCGGAAATCAACCATTATATATATATATGTCTGGTTATACGTGCAGACGCAGCTTTGTATGTAAAATAAACAACGCAGACGACTGAATACTGAATGTGAAGTCCATATTGTTCCCAAAAACATATGAGCCTTGCTCTGTAAAAAGCGTAATGCATGACCGTTAAGTGTCGTCCCATATTAGCCTGTGCGGTCCGCACAATAAGGGACGACAATTTCCGCTTTTATGATATTTTTAGTTTAATGCAAGTCTCTTTTTGACGAAAATTCGGATTTTTACGGAAAATGTAGTCCCTGATAAACCTGTGCGGACTGCACAGGCTAATCTGGGACAACACTTTACGCACATGCATTAAACCCCCTTTTCACAAAGCGAGGCTCATATTAATTTTGATCTCAATGATAACGTTTAATTTATCAGAGATTAACCAAGTTTGTAGAACAATGCAAAAGCGAAATATAATTTTACAGTGGCGAATAATTGCATCCAATTTAATGTGCAAACATTAAATATGTCTGTACGAATTGATGCCATCCCTTACTGGGTAATGTTACATTTTAAAAGGCTGCACATTGTATTTCAGTGTTACCCCCATTCATGCAAATGCGCTTTAATATTATCAGATTTTATAAACGATGAAGAAATAATAGATGTTGAACTAGCAAGTAGCACGAAAGTATGTTTGATATACTTTAATTTGAGACAGAAATATTTGGGACATTGTGTTAGTTGTTGCCACGTGAAGATTGTGGACATTGTATTAGTTCACACCATACAGGTCCTCCGTTTCTGCAAAACACTTTTGTAAAAACTATGAAATGCGAAAAACCCACAACAGTTTTCAGTTATATGTTCAATTTTTGTTTTCAATCTAACCAGTAGTTTTCATTCATTCAATCGCACCAGCACTCTGTCTGACAAAATCATGAAGACGAAGCTTTGCTTGACCTTTGCACATATCCATTCATTTATTTATTGTATTGAATAACTTAACTTGTCGGTGTAGGAACCCAGTCGGATAACATGTTGATATTAATATGATACAAATGGCGCCGATTGTTATTGGAACCGATTTCCCGTCAAGTTGACGACATTTCAACGGTGTTCTCCCTCATTAATTAATCGTTCATCACTGGGCCGTTTATAGGAAAAACCCGTTCTTTCCGTACCTGACGACGCTATGTACATTATTGCCTATTGGACGATAGCACCTTCTTGCTTTCCATGGATGTAAACTGAAATCAATCGGCCTAGAGGTCCTCCGACAGTGCCGTAATGTCACGGGTATGTTGACTCAACGAGGCGAGACCAGATCTGAAATGACATGGGTATGTGGACTCACCGAGGCGAGACCAGATATGAGGATCATGGGGTGACGACGTGGATGCGAGCTTTTCTAAAAACACATCGGGAGATTAGGCACACCATAGTTATTAAATTAATATTGTTAAGGTCTGTCGGTGTTTTAATAATGTTGAATGGCCAATAAATAGCTGTTTGAAGTTCCGTTGTGTAGGAATCAACCACATCTAATGTATATTAAACTGTAATTTTTCAATATCGACGTTTTTGTCCTTGAAAACAAATTTGTTTTAAAAATGAATTTACTGATGTGTTTGTCCTTCATCGCTTGGTTGAAACGGATTGTAAACTTCCGACGGTTTTGTTGCATAAAACGAAACACACACCACGCGTTTATTTGCTCAGTAGGCGCTACACACACATTAAACAGATAAACATGTAATACATTGTTTTGAGTCGACTAAACTGTGCATACAGCCATGTTACAATATATTGTACGCGCTTTGTGTTGAACTCGTGCGATGCAAATTATTATTACAAACGCAATTGATACATCGCAGATAAGTAAAAGTAGATATTTCTCAAAGTTTATTTACAAAACGCCATTATTAATAATCACCAAATCGAAATGTTTGATGCTGCCATAAATAACTTAGACAGATATCGCGATATATGGAAATGTTCGCTTTTAACATACATAGCTTAGTCATATATCGCGATCTGTGGCTATATTCGCTTTGTTCAATGTGTGATGTGTTTTATATATTGACACATATTTTTCATAATCAATTGTTGTTAATAAACACACTCCATTATGGGCATTACATAAATTCGTTTATCTGACACATTTAAGCCCAATACACTTCGCCTGTATGGTAATATTGGGATGGGATGGAGGCGTGGGCCTGATAACACGAAGTCCCAAACAGAACCTTGTGATTTGTGTACATTGTATTATGGGATAATTCCATATTTCGGACAATACTAGGATGATAATATTATCAGATTAGTACCTTTTTAGCATTCGTTGTCATTAGAGTATTGAGGCTTCCATAGTAACACATATTCGACCATGGATTTTGTTGGGTTGCCTTTAACAAGTTTTCTGTTTCTGTTGTTATCAGGAGATATTTGATCGTTGTAACCAGCAATGTAATCACTTATCAACATCTTTGCGTGCAGACCACATAATTGGCAAGTGGGTTACAAATGTGTATGGAACGTACGCACTTCTTAATGCTTGTGGTATATCACATAAAGATGACAAGTGTGTTCATAACAGAGAGAAGGCAAATAAATAAATTGTGTAACGGACATGACTATTAAANCCCCCCCCCCCCACCCCCACACACACGCATTGCCATCTGATTACAACAGCCCGGTAGAGAGAGCATGTGTCAGTTTTAGATTAAACATAACTTGACTTTTAATTACCATAACAACGCGCGTTAAATCAGAATCTTCCTTTAATGTAACGTTGTATTCAATCATAATACCCTTTAAATTTGACGCGCACCTCCTAAATTGGAAACAGTTTTTGTGTGGCTCTTGGCGTTTTAATCATTAAGAAGCTAGTTTTTATTAAATAAAGCAATCATACAATTAACAGTGGAACTATTTATTACGATGATGGTCACAGTTCACTAGGATTTTAAATATAAATGACATTTAAGATCAAATTTCAGCGGATTCTAGACGAGAAATCGATTTGGGGAGAAAATATGCCATTTAGCCGTATTGCCATTTAAAATGTGCGTTTACGCCTGACTTGTGTACTTCATCAAACCTGTCACGTATCGTTGAGGTGAGTGCGAATGGATGCATTGCTCATGCGGTTGAAGTAGTATAAATGAAATGACATATGTTGAAAAAGTGAAATTCAACTTTGTGTAAAATTCAGATATGTTTCCTGATACGGCGATTAGCAATATAATGACGCCCGTTTTCAGATTATATTGCTTATTCACGAAGGACACGTTTTGGGTAAGATTCGGACATAATCTGTTGATTCAAATAGGAATGTTAAGAAGAGTCTGATAGAGTGAAATATTTGACGAACGTGTACTAAGTACAGATGATGACAGCTGAATGTATACTAAATAAAACGGTATATATAGATTTAAAGAGTATTGTACTATAAAGCAGCTCTATGAAAGAAAATTTGTGATCCACAATAGCAAATATAGTTGTTAGAACAATTAAAATAAGTACGTGAGTAATCATTCGTTGTACAAATGTAAATGTTTTATGTTCGTCTGTGGGTTGGGTCGAAACAGTTTACCTTTCCAGGTGTTTCCAAGAGATATTTAGACTCCCCCAAGCAAATGTTCCAGGATTATTTGGAATGTATCCTCCAACGTATGTCGATAATCAAGGATCATTTTAACCCTTTGAGCGCTGGAACCGGATTTTGAAGGCCTTTGCAAACAGGTTGGATCCAGAAGAGACGCCACAGAACGTGGCGTCTCATCAGGATCCAAACTGTTTGCTATTCTGATAGTGGTCTTTGAAAAAAAGGGAAGAAAATGATGATTTTAGAAATTCAGCAGACGACATTTTAGCAGACGACAAATTTCCCAGCATGCAAAGGGTTAAATGCATCCTTCCACGTATGTCAATCATGATGCAAGTTGCACTGATATCCACTCAACGCATAGAAATCACCTTTTGAGTGTTTGCACATAATTCATCGGTATACAGTGCACGTGCAATTTATTGTGTAATTGTCCGAATAAAACATGTACATTCTTCGTGATCTGAAATGCATTGACATTATTCATCTAACGGTAGCAGAAGAATAGTTTAAACGGTATGTGGATTCAATATTCGTTGAAATCAACATCACATCCAAAATCTTTCGAGTTATTGGCATAAAATAGGTTAAAAATGCTTTTTAAATGACCAAATAACATTGCAGGTTAATTGTTAAATTACTAATAACTGATTGCAATTTCTAAATAAAATTTCAAAATATTGTAATTTTACTAATATCCGTGTGCAATCGATAAAAGATTAATTGGCATAAGGCTATTATTTGAGTGCAAGTCTGTGTACTTGTGAAGGTAAATTGGCATATCATTAATATTGGAGTACAAGGGCTTAATGCCATTGCAGTTTAATTGGCATATAATCAATATTAGAACGCAAGGGCTGAATATATTGCAGGTTATTTGCCATATAATGAAAATTGGAGAGAAATGGCTTGATACAATTGCCGGGTAATTGGCATGGGATTAAAATTGGATTGCAATGGTTGGATAGCGTTAGAGGTTAATTTGTATATGATACAAACTGGAGTGCAAAGTCTGGATAACATTGCAGGTTAATTGACATATGATTTATACTAGAATATATAATAGTAGAGTGCAAGGACTGAATAACAACGCAGATTAATTGGCATGTTATTGATAATTGAATGCAGTTACTGGATAGCATTTCAGTTTGATTTGCTTATATGATTGACATTTGGGTACAATGAAGGGGTTAACACTTTAGATTCATTTGCATTTTGCGTTGAAACATGCATACCAAGTTCTTTATATATATCGATGTTTGACGCATTAAGATATTAGATTTATTTATTACAATAGATAATAATTACACGTGAATAAAGTTAAGTATCAAGTATTTAATGAGCTTAAACATGTATTTCTGCAATATTTACAAATATAAATATAATTAAAAAGCATTAGGAACATCATCGTGTCCGTTTGGTAAACAAATAATTACAACCAATTGTTGAAAACTATTTTGAATACATTTCTTGACAAAAGTTTGGTTGTACAATTGTTTGATTACTATGTATCAGGTATATGATTTTACATTTTGATGCGAATGAGATGACCAGCAGTGCATTCAAAGAAGAATATATACGGAAACGCACATAATATAATATCTCATACCACGATTATGATTATTCACGATTCACGTTGGCACATGTGTTCTCACAATTAACCGAAATATTGACGACGTGGTCCAGTAAACAGGCGCTCATATCGCTTCTCGTACGGCTTGGATCGGAACAGATTCATTCTGTTCATATGCAAACGTCCAAAACGCTTTTCCATGGACAGCTCACCCTCGTCACTTTCTGACGATAACCGCGTCACTGGTCTTCTCGTTGTAAGAACTCCTTTTGCCATACAATCCCTTGTTTCTTCCTAAGTAGATTGTACCATACATCTTCTCAGGGACGCTAGCATCGAAGGGAATCTCTGCAAAACTTTTCTTCCCAAACCAACGGTTCTTGTTACCATTTGATTTCAAATACTTTGACGCGAAGAGTCTCCCTTATCGCTTATCCATTGACATATCCTCGTCATCCTCCTCACTTTCTTTGTCAAGAGCCGTCTTGCCGAAATAGCGCCCAGATTCAAGGAACATTCGCCCATAACGTTTGTCAATTGGCATCAACTGTCTCAAGCCGCTCCGTTTGCCAAAGAAAGCTCTCCCATACCGTTTCGGACTCGTTACAAACAACCGACCATATCTTTTTTCAACAGTTAAATCTGGTTTGATGTCTTGCATGTCAGACAAGTTAAAATCACTGTCAGAGTTTGTGTCCGTGTTATCGATAACAGGATTACTGTCTTCATCACCGCCGTCATAGTCATTCGAGAAAGTGGTGAAGTTTTCAATCTCATGCATAAGCTTATTGCACGAGTCTTGGTAATTTATGCAGGCCTCACAAACCTGATATGTCCTCTTGTCCGAACAGCAGGACTCGAAGGTCACTCCGTGCTGACTGTCAAAGGTGCACTATTAACACATCTTCGTGGTCAGTTCATCCCCTTCACACATGTTGTTAACTTCACATGAACCGATTATGTCAAGTTCCTTGTTATCAAAAGGCAGGGCAGTAGATACCCCAAGGTTTCCAAGAAGCATGGCGAATGCCCTCCAATCCATGATGATCTGACTCTCGACGCGGTATCTGCAACAAGCCAATTAAGAAGTCATTAAAACGCCGTTTTGCGTCTATGGATATCACTCAAACATACAGTGGAGTAGGACAAAATCTTACAGGGCAGACTGAAATAAATAACCAAACCGTTTTCCTCTATCAGCTATTAAGTATTCATAATTCAGTTATTAGTTAATCACTCGTCCTTTTATGTTATGTTTTTATGTGGTTCATATGTAAGTATCCGTGATTTAAATTTGGCAACTCATTGTTTCAAACATTACCCATAACGATGAAAGTTGGTGATTATGTTCAATATTTCACAGCAATTCATCTCCAGGTGTAGTTCAATTAAGAATCCCATATTTTAATCAGTTTTAGGTTAAATGTTACGTAGTTTGTTTTGTTCGTGAAATCGGTCACTTGTCTTAACCCTTTGCATGCTGGGAAATGTGTCGTCTGCTAAAATGTTGTCTGCTAAATTTCTAAAATTAGCATTTTCTTCGATTTTTTTTCAAAGAATACTATCAGAATAACAAACAGTTTGGATCCTGATGAGACGCCACGTTCTGTGGCGTCTCATCTGGATCCAAACTGTTTGCAAAGGCCTTCAAAATCCGGTTCCAGCGCTCAAAGGGTTAAACAAAAGACCAGTGGATAGTAATAGCAATTTCATTTCTGGTCAAGTACAATTAAAATTGTATCGATATCGTTTAAAACGTACTAACAATTAATAATGTAAACAACAAATGACACATTTAACTTTGTTTCTATAAGAAAAGGTGTTTAACAGTTGCATAAAACCATAAACAGTCACGCTTTTTACCACCATAATTTAAATCTAATTTGTGCGAAAATTAAATTACGTATTCAAATCAATATTTAACGTATTGAGCAGACAGGCAGATATTCTTACACTTAAATAGAATGTTGCAACCCATTGTAAAGCTTAAATTTCTACTTACGTATGTTCTGTTAACAGAAACGTACGTCTGAACAATGTGTCCATTGGCCTCAGGTATATCTAAGTAATTCCAAAGCATTTGCTAGGATGTAGTAAATGAGTATTTTGCGCGAAATCAATTATTGCACGTATCCATGTCTCAGATGCTACCACAAAGACAAGCGATTGAACAAACAATTTCTAATTGCTTCTATTGAAGATTATTCCTCCTGGGGTCTTGCAATACTTCCACAAAGAACCCCACATTCAAAAAGGAAATGAAGAGAAATGATTATTAAACTGGATGAGTTTTCTTCTTTATAAAAGAAAACACATCAGACAATGTTTTTTAAAATTTTATAAAAAGAACTCTTTAACATAAGACATTTCCTCGTCAATGCAAGCCTATTTCATATTCTATAATTCGATACTAAAAGGTGTAGTCTACAGTTGTGGTGGTAAATAAAGCATATTCAATATTCATTAACATTAGTATAACTTAGATTTTATATTCCTGTTAGAGGAAAATGCATTTCGGAATATCTGTATTCGTTTTAAATATTGTCTTGATAATGGTGTTAATTGGGTGTTTAGTTTAATAGATATTATAAAACAAATAATTCCACGGTAACTTCAAATAAATGATGTGGTAAAAAGTTACTAAAAACAGAAAACGAGGCTTATATTGTTTCTTCGGAGATTTAATTAACATGATTTACGATTATTGACAGTTATTAAAAAAATTATCGTTTCTTTCTTAAAAAGCTCGAAATAAAGAAACGATGCTTATTATTCTGCTATGTAATTCGGTGTATTAGTGTGAAAAGATGTAGTAACCTTAATAACAACTTTGTAGTATTGTTTAACAAATTAGGAAGGCAATGCAAAAGTTAAAATGTTCTTAAAAGCAAGAAATTAAATATATAGTTTGCCTACTTACTAAGGTAACGAAATTAATGGCATTGTGTTAAACATGTTGTCGTCTGGAGACGGCACAAGATAAATAATGTAAAAGTACCTTTTCCTTTGTGTTAAGGTGTCGTATACATGATCTTTGTTCTGGAAAAACTGGGCTTGTGCGAAAAGAGTCGTCCCAGATTAGCCTGTGCAGTCCATACAGGCTATCTAGGATCAACACTCTAAGCCTAAACTGGATTTTCGTTTACGACTTATTTTAAATGAAAAATTTCATAAAGGCGGAAAGTGTCTTCCATGATTAGCTTGTTACACGAAGCCCAGCTTTCCTAGAACGCGGCTCAACTAAAAAAATGTATAGCACTTGAATATTCTGGATTTCAATTAGCTATGTTAGCGTAACAACTATTTAGTAGCAAGCTTTTATTGAATCAGTTATTGTGATTCACCAGGCATATATATGTATACGATATAAAATATACCTTGTAAGTATTAAAGCAAGTACATTAAGGCACTTATTGTATGCGCATCTGGTGATGTTGAATAGAAAGTACATTAAGGCACTCACTGTATACGCATCTAATGATGTTGTTTTATTCAGACTTAAGAGTTTACAACGCGCCATTAAAATTACAGAGGAGAAACCTTGAAAAAAATTCTTATTTCAGTCTAATTTTCCGCTTATTCAATTTCAAGAATGATTTAAATGCTTTTTGAGTGTTAAAGAATAAATATGAATGTTTTGTTTTGTGAAACTTGAATGAAATTTGATTAATTAAAAAACTTGCTTAAACCAAAACGTCAAAGACGTTTAAGCACAGGCAAGTTTGACGGCGTATTTGCATTTCTGAAGTTTTCCTGAAACGTTACTCGTTCTAGCTGGATATGTCTGAGTGATGTTATAAACCTGATTTAATCTATGATGATATGTATATATATGCCCACATCTGAGAAAAATGGCCTTAATGCAAGTGCGTAAGCAAATCAGTTAATTATACAAATGCGTTCCATTTTGTAAAAAAAATAAAAAATGTTTTGTTTATATTAATACTTCTGATGAAGTCTATGGCCGAAACATGTTTATAATTTAAGAAATTTTAATAAAAAAAGTAACGTGTTTGTACGGTATATTTTATTTAATTATTCCCTTTTGTAGACGCATTTTATTCGATACACGTATCTATATTTTAATCCAACGGTTAATAGCAACACGGCTGGACAGAAATATCATACAGTAACCTGTATGATTGATTAATGTTTATTTCTAACCCGAGATCTTTCGGATGATTTTAAGATATTTCATTATTTATTCCGTACACTGAATGTTACTCTTATTTATTTATTAAATATTATTCCTATTGCTGCGTTTAGCGCGAATTATTTAATATATTCCTTGCCTGGCGGTTGATGATATTAATTCAAAACCAACTATCTTGTCTAAGGTAGTCCACAGTTTATTTTCTGCAAGACAAGATAACATTTATAATCATATATATTAAAATAATATACATATGAATATACATGCACAGTTTATAAAAGTATCTTATGTAAAATTTATAATAAAACATTTGCACATTAATTTCCATTAACGTAAAATACTAACAATAATAAGCATATCTTTAGTACGTGGTATATAATATAAGTCTGCGGTCAAGTAATTATAAATTGTACGTAATTGTTAACATACCATATAATCCTTTAGAATTAACAATATAATATCATCAATTATTCTAATAAAATCCTAATACACTTGATATTATTTCTTAACTATAAATTGCCGCACTTAGTAAAATAATACAAACAACAAATAAATATCCAAAATGTAGATAACTACATATACCAATACCTGCAAGACAAGATGACTTGGAACAGCAAGACATAGCCTAAAAAACAGTATTAGGAGGTTTCGATCGTGATAAATCGACAATCTCCGGAATCTCCATAAGATAAGATTCTTTTAGTTTAAACCTATTTTTTTAGCTCGATTGCATCAAAAGCCGTAGGCTTATATAAATGCCCTCGAGTCCGTTTCCTGGAACTAGAACCAGTACTTGCTGTCTTAGGGGAGATCAAAGGAACGCTCCCAGTGGGGTTCGAACCCATGACCTCCCGATCGCTAGGCGGACACCATAACCACTACGCCACGGCGATCTACAGATAATTCTTTTGCGTGTTATACATAGGTTGTCCCATTTATGGCAAGTTCGTTTGACCTTTTTCCTGGTTAACGTCATACTTAAGCACTATGAAGCGGATCCGTGGTCTTCTGGTAACACACTGGCTTCAAAATCCAGAGATCGCTGGTTCGATCCCCCGCTGCATCTAACCTACTAACTCGTCTTTCGCATGAGACGTTAAACCGAGGTGCAGTGTACTAGGTGCTATACACCGGGCACTAAAAGACCCAGGGTCACCTCTGGAACGGGGTGTCTCCTGTATCTTGCACTATCCCCCGTAACCACCTAACACGTCTTTCTGGGGGCGATGGCCATATGGGAGACAATCCCGGTGCACTAGATAAAAAAAAAGCACTATGACTTCTTTTATTGGTATTGGAAACATGTGTTTTACTGACCTCAAAAAGCTTACAGTTATAGTTCGTTAACCCCGACCGAATTTCTGTCTTAAATCTATTTGCGAGAAAGAGACTTTTTTTCCCCAAAAAATACATACAGGTTATTTTCAGATTGAGTTTTATTGTTTGTACTTGTAAGCCATCTGTTATTCTCATATGATTATGTTATTTAAAAATTATGTTTATTATAAAATAAAATTAAAATGACTAATGTTAATATATATTAATGAATCCATGAAGTTAGTATTATGTTTTCTAAAGGGATTACAGAAATGTTCCGATTGCCTACAGAGATTCATTTTCGTCATTATTTAACACAAAAATGCCGCTTCTGGCACTGAAATTTGTAAACTGATCTGATAGAATCCTATGTAAATTGCTACTAACAGCTTTCAGCAAGTGTCCCGAACACGATGACGTAATCAAGAAAGGTGTCAAGCAGCAAATGCCGTTAATGGAATCTTACACGTTGATGTGAATGGGCGTACTTTTAATTGGAATAATTATTACTTTTAAAGAGCAATTGTTTGTCATAACANACTACATATACCAATACCTGCAAGACAAGATGACTTAGAACAGCAAGAATAGCCTTAAAATACAGTATTAGGAGGTTTCGATCGTGATAAATCGACAATCTCCGGAATCTCCGTAAGATAGTTATTTAAGTTTAAACCTATTTATTTGAGCTCGATTGCATCAAAAGCCGTAGGCTTATATAAATGCTTTCGAGTCCGTTTCCTGGGACTAGAACCAGTACTTGGTGTCTTAGGGGGAGATCAAAGGAACGCTCCCAGTGGGGTTCGAATCCATGACCTCCCGATCGCTAGGCGGACACCATATCCACTACGCCACGGCGATCTTCAGATAGTTCTTTTGCGTGTTATACATAGAATGTCCCATTTATGGCAAGTTCGTTTGACCTTTTTTCCTGGTTAACGTCATACTCAAGCACTATGACTACTATTATTGGTATTGGAAACATATGTTTTACTGACCTCAAAAAGCTTACAGTTATAGTTCGTTAACCCCGACCGAATTAAATCTATTTGCAAGAAAGAGACTGTTTTTTCCCAAAAAATCCATACAGGTTATCTTCAGATTGAGTTTTTTTGTTTGTACTTGTAAGCCATCTGTTATTCTCATATGATTATGTTATTTAAAAAGTATGTTTATTATAAAATAAAATTAAAATAACTAATGTTAATATATATTAATAAATCCATGAAGTTAGTATTGTGTTTTCTAAAGGGATTGCAGAAATGTTCCGATTGCCTACATAAATTCATTTTCGTCATTTTTTAACACAAAAATGCCGCTTCTGGCACTGAAATTTGTAAACTGATCTGATTAAATCCTATGTAAATTGCTACTAACAGCTTTCAGCAAGTGTCCCGAAAACGATGACGTAATCAAGAAAGGTGTCAAGCAGCAAATGCTGTTAATGGAATCTTACACGTTGATGTGAATGGGCGTACTTTGAATTGCAATAATTATTACTTTTAAAGAGCAATTGTTTGTCATAACACCATTAGGCTTTATAAACGGTTGGGAATAAAGCACTGTTATGTTTGTTATAATATTCGGCGCATTGTATTAAATTGTATGGTACATATATATCACTGTAATCAACTATTGATCTGCACATTTTCTAGATAATAGCGACATTCAATTTAACTGTTCCACATTAAAATCCTTCGACTTTCCCTGCCATTTATTAATTAAGTGTTTTGGTCATCGGAATAAATATCTTGAATGCGTTTAAAGCATCATGAGCCTAACCAGAAGCACTCTACGGCACGTGCAAATGTCTGAAAGACTGGCTTATGTTGCGTTTCGAAACACAAAATACTCGTCACTAAAAAAAGCAAAATCATTTCGCCAATTGTCATTTGTCATTTGCTCAGTTAACAAGTGACCGTTAACATTCTCGACTCAAATGTTGAGGGCATTGCGACAATATGGAAAATGCATGACTACGTCAAGCCGGCTCAAGGGCGAGGTCGT
>VMBQ01006514.1:6989-26989 GCA_007657795.1 Dreissena rostriformis | reverse complement strand
CTGGTCAAAATGGGCGTCGGAAATGATTGCCGTGCAGTTCTTCTGCTCTAGTCTTACCTCCCGATCCGGAGATGTACCGGAAGTTGCGACGCTAGCGGACGGCAAGATGGAGTGCCATCACTTATACGACTGGTACCTACCCTTGACATTCGCGCATGCGCATACAAACGAGATAAACTGATTTGACAAGTAATCAGGAGATAGACCATTTTTGATCTTAAAAACATGTCACACTTGACTGATGGACTCGGCTAGTGCATAGGTAGCTTTATACGTAAATCGGCACTGTCGATAACGTTTTGATTTTGAAAACAAAATAAACAAACAACGCAAACAACAACGACACAAAACAATAACAGAAGCAGTGCTTGGTGTCTTTTGAGTGGGGGTAGAACCCCGGTCTCATGCATACGTCATGTCCACTCCAACACTGTGGCATGCGTCTTTCAGTTTTCCTACAGGAGCCTGGCGGCCGACGATCTGCTCAGCTGGTTCGAGCTCCACCGGCGGCTGGGCGTAACCAAGGTGCTCGTGTACACTCACAACCTGAACCCTGAGGCGACCCGGGTACTGCAGTACTACCGGGCACTCGGGTTGGCTGATACTGTGCCCTTCACATTCCTTGCCGAGGGTAACACACGTTCTCATTAATAAATACTGTGAAATTTACGTGGGCGTAAAACCGGGTTGTTGCTAGGTTTCTGTGAGATAAACCTGTGCATTTGGCGTAACGGATTTCTTATGATTATGATTAAGAGATTGAATTTATAATGAATGATTTAAAGAATTTTCCGATTGGACTAATGTTCATTGTTTGCGTAATTTTTTTAGTTTTCTGATTGTTCATCATATGGAGTTAAGAAATAACGTTCCCTTAGATAATCAATTGCTCTCCTGAAAATTGCCTTTTAGGTTTATGACCGTTAAATTGTCATCAACTTTTTGTTCATACTGATTGCATGTTATTTCCGCAGGCCAAAATCACACTGAGATCGGTGTGAAAAACAAACAGGCGTTGAATGACGAGCATGTTCCGATGTTCGACTGCCTGGCGCGCCTGCGCGGATACCGTTACCTCGCTCTCGTCGACACGGATGAGTACCTAATATCCAACCGAGAACTGCCGTGGATGAACATGCTGGTATGTCGGTCGGTCCAAAGATGTATAACACTAATCATGCCATCCAATAGATTTTTTAAAGGATAACGCTGCCTGTGGTTTGAGGACGCACTCTTTCTAGCTGATATGAATTTCGGATAATCGGACCAATTTATTCGACCATATACACAATGTATTCGCTGTCGTCAGACTGTCAGACTGTTGATTGCTGCACACGTTTTACCGCTGCAGACACGTGGTGAGTGCGGACGACGCCGTTATTCACCACTTCCGGTCCTGTCGCACAGAGTGGCTACAGGGGAAATGCACGTGCTTTCAATGTGAACAAAGTGCTGACAATACGGTGTCAAAACATTTTGAGAAAATCGAACCGGAAGTTTTGAAATTGAAAGCTAGAATATTCGATTCGCACTGACTCGGCGAGATCAGAAACGTTTGACAGTATGTCTCGGTGGCTTTTTTGTTTAATGCCCAACAGAAGTGTGTTCCGAATAGTTGTCATACAATTTTGTTTTCAACGACTGTTTTGTTATTATACATGTGGCCTCTCGAGTGTTAAAAAGGCAAATGTTGACGACGGACTATGGTAAAAGGCGATCACAAAATCTCGCCATGAGCACGTTGTGTTCAGGTGAGCTAAAAACAGAATTCATTATTTTATTATTGATGTAAACAAGAAGTTATGTTTTTCAGTTTCTATTAGGTGAATTAAACATGTAATTTGAATGATTTTATTATTAAGTTTTAATTTGCCGAAAATGACGGTCACATTGATTGAAGTATATACACCTGGTATTGCTTGAATGTTTCGTTTAACATGAAATGTGTAGACATCATTATAGTTCAACCGACGACTCCCCTTATGTAACATGCAGTAACACTAGAATCTGTGTAGTGTTTCTTACATGTTAACACTCGTTAAATACTAGATTTAAGATACTCCTCAAACGCTCAACACCAGTGTAGGTATCCTCATTTTATTCATGTGCGTACTTTACGAGAATGGCGTTCCAAAGAAATAAATAACTACTTGTATCCCTAAAGAAGAAATCGTGGCTTATGAACCTCGTGGTAGCCATATACGAGCACACAGTACTGACTGCCAGATATCACAGAGATATTCATGCCGGGCGTGTCATGTCTGACGACATGGCAGTGCACGCTTCAACGCAGTCTGCAGAATACGTAAAGAACCAACACTGCGATACAGAAGATGCATACAAATGCGACATCTGCAACATGCGCCGTTAAATAAACTGAATCGCAGATGACGCACAGACAATGTTCCATGGGGAAAGATAGAAGAAGGGTGTCTGACAACGCATAGAATGTACTCTAGGGAACACTGAATCTTGTACATGTCCACTAAAGGAAAAAACGTTCCACGCTATTATCAAATCTTTAACGTTGTCTTGCAGTTATAAAGATTGGTAAAGTTGTCTCTTTCAAAATCTATCTTAAACAAATCTCAAAGGAAACCCACCTCATAGTTAAAGAGCATTAGTTATTTGTCTGGAAACCCACCTCATAGTTAAAGAGCATTAGTTATTTGTCTGGAAACCCATCTCATAGTTAAAGAGCATTAGTTATTTGTCTGGAAACCCATCTCATAGTTAAAGAGCATTAGTTATTTGTCTGGAAACCCATCTCATAGTTAAAGAGCATTAGTTATTTGTCTGGAAACCCACCTCATAGTTAAAGAGCATTAGTTATTTCAGTGGAAACCCACTTCATAGTAAAAGCGCACAAGTTAATTGAGTCGAAACCCACCTCATAGTTAACAAGAGATGTGTTTCACTTTGTCAGAAACACAATGCCCCCTACTGCGCCGCTTTGAAAAAAACAAAAAAACTTTGACCTTGAAGGATGACCTTGACCTTTCACGACTCAAAATGTGCAGCTCTATGAGATACACATGTTTTTTTTACCTTTGACCTTGAAGGATGACCTTCACCTTTCACCACTCAAAATGTGCAGATTCATGAGATACACGTGCATGCCAAATATCAAGTTGCTATCTTCAATATTGCAAAAGTTATAACCAACGTTAAAGTTTTCGGACGGACGCACAGACTGACAGACGGACGGACTGACAGTTTAACTGCTATATGCCACCCTACCGGGTGGATAAAGAGCATTAGTTATTTAATCGGAAACTCACCTCATAGTTAAAGAACATTAGTTTTTTAAGTGGAAACCCACCTCCAAGTTAAAGAGCATTAGTTATTTAAGTGGAAACTCACCTCATAGTTAAAGAGCATTAGTTATTTAAGTGGAAGCCCACCTCATAGTTAAAGAGAATTAGTTATTTGAGTGGAAACCCACCTCATAGTTAAAGAGCATTAGTTATTTAATCGGACTCTCACCTCATAGTTAAAGAACATTAGTTATTTGAGTGGAAACCCACCTCATAGTTAAAAAGAATTAGTTATTTGATTGAAAACCCACCTCATAGTTAAAGAGCATAAGTTATTTGATTGAAAACTCACCTCATAGTTAAAGAGCATTAGTTATTTGAGTGGAAACCCACCTCATAGGTAAAGTGCATTAGTTATTTAAGTGGAAGCCCACCTCATAGTTAAAGAGAATTAGTTATTTGAGTGGAAACCCACCTCATAGTTNGAAAGGTCAAAGATAGTATATTTAGATATGTGCATCTGCTACTTAGAAACGTATATTTAACAAGGTATCCAATTGATAAAATGGTCAACAGTATTGATACAGGAATTTTAATCTTATTATATTATTCCATACTTCCATTGAATTATACCAGATGAAAAGGATTACAGTGATACCTTATTTGCATAATCTTATCAAATTATCTTTCACATCCATTGAACTATAGGATAACATTAAAACCTTCTATCACCACAAATAGTGAAATCAGATGTCTGGAGGGATTACTCGATAAATGGGTAAACACACAAATAATGTGGTTACTATACTCCTAAGGAGTGTCCTGTGGAACATTACTTGAACAGTCCACCTTTAGCCAGTGACTAGAGAAGTCGATCTTTGTTCTGCAGCGGGGCCATTTGGCCCCGCTCTGTTAGATTGTATTTCACGAACATTAGCAAGCGTTGTATTAGAAAATATTCAACAGAAAAATAAATCGCGATGAAAAGAGAAACGAACTGTGTTTGTTACTGTGTGTCCCATAAGAACAAGGTGCAATTACGTCACAATATGTATCACTGTAAACAACTATTGATCTGCACATTTTCAAGATTCTTTCGATATTCTATGTATCTGATCCACATTTAAACCCTTCGACATTAAATGCCTTTAATTAATTAAGTGTTTTATTCTTCTGAATTAACATGAGTCTTGCTCTTGGAAAACGCGGCTTGATGCATGTGGGTGAAGTGTCGTCCCGGATCAGCAGGTGCAGTCCGCACAGGCTAATCAAGGACGACACTCTCCGCCTAGACTGCATTTTCGCTAAGACTTCCTTTTAACGATTACAACTTTAAAAGCGGAAAGATTTGTTCCTAGTAAATCTGTGCGGACTGCATAGCCTAATATTGGACGACACTTTACGCACATGCATGAAATCCCGTTTTCCCAGAGTGCGGCTCATATGTTGACTGCGTTTAAAGACGCATGAACCTAACCATAATGACTCCACGGGACATTTAACTGTTTGCAGTACTGGCTTATGTTGCGTTTAGAAAAACAAAATATTAATTACCAAAAAAGCCAACACTACATAAAAAACGGTCATTTGTTTTATTTTTCCATATAACTGTTCGTTCATTTAATTGTATATTGTAACATCTAATGAAACATATTTTGCATTGTTAGCATATGGACATATGGCCAATTGTCATTTGCTCAAACCGCTAACATGTGTCTCTTAAACTCTTTCATTTTCTGAATCATGTCGATTAATGTTGCTTTTGAATATTCTATTTTTTTTGTGCGCATGTTTTTTATTGTTCATCTTTGCTCGAACGGTTATATAACATTAACGTTCCAATAGTAGTATGCTTCAATTGCCTTATAATTAATTTCGTATATCGTTTCAGTGTGTGAGTTTTATAACAACACATTCCCTTATGATAATTCGAATGTCATCAACGAATATTTTATTAACACTTCAATTTTAGACACCGTTTTGACCGAAAATATGAACATACATAATTATATCCGAACAGTGTATTACATTATGTTCGATGAGACGATGTACAGAATGCATGAGTAAATCATGCCTGTTGAAAAGAAAAGTCAAACTGCAAGGTGAAAAGTTTGAGCCTTTTGTGGTGTCCCTATCTTCTTTAACCCTTTGCATGCTGGGAAATTTGCCGTCTGCTAAAATGTCGTCTGCTGAATTTCTAAAATCATCCTTTTCTTCACTTTTTTTCAAAGACCACTATCAGAATAGCAAACAGTTTGGATCCTGATGAGACGCCACGTTCTGTGGCGTCTCATCTGGATCCAAACTGTTTGCAAAGGCCTTCAAAATTCGGTTCCAGCGCTCAAAGGGTTAAGTCCTTCGTGTTTTTATCCTCATCATAACCATCATCACCATACTCATTTATAAATGTACACACCTGGGGAAAGGGTAGCAAATCTGGGATGTATGTTTTACTCACTAAAGAACAATCACCATGGTCTGATGTGATTTGAACCGTGGACATTGCTTATGATACCACTTATACCGCGTGTCGTCTGCTCAGATGAATGTCTTTACAAGCAAGCATTACGAGATTCATTCAGCCATATTCCTTTTAACAAAACTCGCCGGCATTTCCTCGTACCGTTCACTTTGAAGCAGTAATGAGTTATGATGCTGCTTTACAGGCCATGAGAAATTGTGCAGGTGTGCATTGCGCATCAGCTTTGCTCCCGTGTTAAGACAGCGGTGATGATTTGTAAGCATGTTTTCCTTGTCACGTACGGTTTAGGAAATCATGTTTGTTTTTATGTCCTTTTAGCGCGTTACTTACGATATTGTTAATGTTTTTTAACTCAAGAGGTCCAGATATAACGAGTACATGCGTAAATAACGCACATCATATTTTACAGCAAATATATAAAAAAAAAATGAATGTACATTTACAAAAAGGATAACGAATGTTCGAGTACATTATTTACCGGACGACATAACGTATTTAATGTTGACAAGTCTGTCTAACTGAACGTGTAGTTCATATGGTTCTGTGAAAATTGGGCTGAATGCATATGCGTGTAAAGTGTCATCTCAGATTAGCCTCTACAGTCCAAACAGTGTAAGCAGCGCCCAGTTTTCCCAGAACGAGGCTCATAAGAACTGCACGTTCATGTTGTTGGATGTTTTTCTAAATTTCTACTAATGAGTTTGAGCTACGATATAAAGTTGCTTAGTGTATTATTATTTTTATTATTATTATTATTATTATTATTATTATTATTATTATTATTATTATTATTATTATTATTATTATTATTATTATTATTATTATTATTATTATTATTATTATTATAATTATTATTATTATTATTTATTTTTATTTTTTTATTATTATTACTTAGAAACATACTTTGTAACTCATAAATATGTTTTAGCGGCCATCTTGGCGGCCATTTTTGACGCCATGGTGGATTTGTGTGTATTATTTTAAACTTAAACAATGTGTCTGATGATCTTAATGTGTTCTTTCGCCCTTGAAACCTATGTATAGCCACCAAAATAATCAAATTTTAGTGGATCTTTACATAGTTATGATCATTTATAGGTTTTGGCGGCCATCTAGGCGGCCATTTTGGACGCCATGTTGGATATGTGTGTCCTATTGTAAACTTAAACAGATTCTGATGGTATTTAATTACAAATATTGGTGTTCGTTAAGTCGCATTTAGTTAAACAATCAAAGTGAATTACAGCTACAGGACTCTGTTGTAAATATTTCAAACAAAGAGATAACATGCACTGATTCTGAACTTCAAACCGGTCAAATGCATCCATTGACAATACATAATGCACTTGATTAATTCCCTTGGTTAAAATTAAATGCTAGGCAAAGTGATGACATCGTTCAACTAGTTTCTATATGCAAGAGCTAAGACCCCCTACATATATTTTACCCGTTAAGGTATACTATATAACTCCCAAGTTATTTTTTTAATTGAAATTACATGTATCAAATCAAGATTGTAAATTTAATTGAGGTCCACACAAAAACTGGTCTAATTTATTATCAATAAAATTTTACTCATTTTGTTTCTGTGATATCCTTCATTACTTTGCATGTTCGTTGTAAGCAATTGGTCCAGAGTTCGAATCCCTTACTGGCTGCAACATTTTGCGCCGTGTTGTGCATTTGTATTGTTGTACACATATGAGTTTTGTTCTGACAAAACTGGGCAAAATGCTTGTGCGTAAAGTGTCATCCCAGATTAGCCTGTGCAGTCCGCACAGGCTAATCAGGGACGACACTTTCCGGCTAAACTAAATTTTTGCTAACATGAGACATCATTTAAACCAAAAATTCCATAAAAGCGGTAATTGTCGTCCCTGATTAGCCTGTGCGGACTGCACAGGCTAATCTGGGATGACAATTTACGCACAAGCATTTTGCCCTGTTTTGTCAGAACACGCCACATATATTCGTACACATAGTTCACTAATTCATATAAAGGCAACTAGGAACGAATTCAACAACTATGGATGACCATGAAGATGTTTTTATATTATTTAATAGGAGTTGTAATCGACATATGTTTTTATATAGTAGTTCTGCTTTTTTCGGTCACAGTTTTATTATACATGTATTGAGTGATTGTGTTCAGAAATTCCAAGTATTTATCCTGTAAGATTATTTCGCTAAAATGTGCTGATGTTATATCAGCTCACCAAATTCAAGTTGTGACAGTACTACTGCATTACATGAAGTATTTGATAAAAAAATGTTTACCTTTTTTTTGGTTTCTTCTCATAATTAAACCTTATATGCACATGGTCGTAATAATAATTGACAAACTTTATTGTTTTCATTATGGGTTGTTGACAATGTAGATTGAACAAGTCGAAATAAACTGTCTGTATGTCTGTCAATAATATTAGCCTCGTTCCGGGCAAACTAGGGCCCGTATTCACCATCCCATTCCAAGACTAAAGAATAAAGAACAGACTTGGAACCAACAACAATACGACCAGCGTTTAAATACATACAGGCAACCAATATTGTTAATGTCCGTAAACGAATGTTCTACATGAAGAATGAACGAGGTACAGACAGTTAATATCAAGTCTGACTAAAGACTAAAGCAATTCTTTTAATAATCCAATTTAAAGAATATTCTTTATTCTACGACTTAAGTCTAAGAATTGTTTGGTGAATACGGGCCTATGTGTAATGCATGTGCGTAAAGTGTCATCCCTGATTAGCCTTTGCAGCAGTCAGTACAGGTCAAACAGGCACGACACGTTTTGCTTTTTTGAGTTTTCCGTTGAAAGGAAGTCTCGAAAACAAATGTTCCCAGCCGGAAAGTGCCATCCCAGATTAGCTTGTTCGGACTGCACATGCTTATGTGGGGCGACACTTAACGCACATGCATTAAGCCATGTTTTCTCAGGACACTTAACGCACATGCATTAAGCCATGTTTTCCCAGGACACTTAACGCACATGCATTAAGCCATGTTTTCCCAGGACACTTAACGCACATGCATCTGTTTTCCCAGACGAGGCTCATATACGTAATTATTCAATTTCAACCCGTTTTAGACACGACCCACACATGCACACCGTAAACCAAACCTTCGTACTTTCATCTGATTGACTGTCATCTACGCACTGCGTTAAAGATCATCCTCACTTAAGTAAGAACTCTTACAAAGGATTTGATGTTTATTTCGAAATAGTGTCTATTTGTCTTTCAAAAGTTCGTACCCGCACCCAAATGTAGCTAAATGTCAAGCGCGTGTTTGACATTTTCACCGGATATAGATTAATTGTTCCTAAACAGTGTTATTGTTAACAACATAACAGACCATTTGGAATGGTTCAATATTTTAATAGGTCTCCCTTTTGAGTAATGAACACACTTAATCGAAATATTTATGTTAAGGTTATTTAAGTCACGGGTCTATGGCTTTAAAGAAATCAATATACGAATGAAACAAACAAATCTTAACAGTCAGTCGCTAATCAAAAATTGCTGTGATAAAACACTTCGACATTTTAATGTGCTATAAGTGCAATTACACGTTACAGGTTCACAAGGTCGCTGTGCTATAAATGCACTTACACGTTACAGGTTCACAAGGTCGCTGTGCTATAAATGCACTTACACGTATGTGCTATAAATGCACTTACACGTTACAGGTTCACAAGGTCGCTGTGCTATAAATGCACTTACACGTATATGCTATAAATGCACTTACACGTTACAGGTTCACAAAGTCGCTCGTTTAACACTTAGTTTAATATGTCGTTTATTCGTATAAGCTTGTAGTCCATTCGTTAAAACGCACACTTACCTAGGTAAAAGACGTTATGAAGAAATATGGCTCTTTGCCAAAATGTATATGTAAATGGTCGACATTGTTCAAGATTGACTGGCACATATGTTGATGTGCATTTTGTATTGCACAAGATCCGAATGTAATTTCAACATAGAAGCATACGCAGGATCCTCAGTACAAACTTTTTGTTAAAAGAAAATGGTGCAAAAAGTTAGCCAATTGGACCTTTTGTCAAATTGAATGGGAAACGGTAAACACAAATTTGGAATTCAAGCATGTTGAATAAGTTTATTACATAATTGTATTCTGAATGCATTTTGTTTCCAATCTTCTTCATAAGTCTTCTTTTATGTCACGACATGCAACCATAAAGATATTGTTTGTGAAATAAGCTATCAATTTGATAAATGCATTTATATAAGGAGTAAAAATAAACCCACTCACAAAGAAACTTTATCGTATTTGTCCTCGCAATTTTCTTAATAACGTGAACCGCGTCACGCGAAAAAGAGTAGATTTCATTGCATGTTTTTTTTTGTATTTTACCATAAAATGGGTATTGAAAAAAAAAATGTCTTTCACGCAGACGCTTTTTACATTAATAAAATCGCCGTGTCAGATAAATGACCCTCTTCCGGAAATCACCCATTTTATAACAGTCTGGTTGTTAGTGCAGACGCAGTTTTGTATGTAATGTAAACACACAGACGACAAAACGCAGACGATTGAATACTGAATGTGAAGTACATATTGTTCTCAAAAACATATGAGCCTCTCTCTGTAAAAAGTGGGTTTAATGCATGTGCGTAAAGTGCCGTCACAGAATAATCAGGGCCGACACTTTGCGCTTTAATGATATTTTGCTTTTAAAGAAAGTCTCTGTTGTCGACAATCTAGTTAAGGCGAAAAGTGTCGTCCGTGATAAGCCTGTGCGGAGTGCACATGCTTTATCCCTTTGAGCGCTGGAACCGGATTTTGAAAAAAATCGATGAAAATGCTAATTTTAGAAATTCAGCAGACGACATTTTANTTTGTATTGCACAAGATCCGAATGTAATTTCAACATAGAAGCATACGCAGGATCCTCAGTACAAACTTTTTGTTAAAAGAAAATGGTGCAAAAAGTTAGCCAATTGGACCTTTTGTCAAATTGAATGGGAAACGGTACACACAAATTTGGAATTCAAGCATGTCGAATAAGTTTATTACATAATTGTATTCTGAATGCATTTTGTTTCCAATCTTCTTCATAAGTCTCCTTTTATGTCACGACATGCAACCATAAAGAAATTGTTTGTGAAATAAGCTATCAATTTGATAAATGCATTTATATAAGGAGTAAAAATAAACCCACTTACAAAGAAGCTTTATCGTATTTGTCCTCGCAATGTGCTTAATAACGTGAACCGCGTCACGCGAAAAAGAGTAGATTTCATTGCATGTTTTTTTTTGTATTTTACCATAAAATGTGTATTGAAAAAAAAGAATGTCTTTCACGCAGACGCTTTTTACATTAATAAAATCGCCGTGTCAGATAAATGACCCTCTTCCGGAAATCACCCATTTTATAACAGTCTGGTTGTAAGTACAGACGCAGTTTTGTATGTAATATAAACACACAGACGACAAAACGCAGACGATTGAATACTGAATGTGAAGTCCATATTGTTCCCAAAAACATATGAGACTCTCTCTCTGAAAAGTGGGTTTAATGCATGTGCGTAAAGTGCCGTCACAGAATAATCAGGGTCGACACTTTGCGCTTTAATGATATTTTGCTTTTAAAGAAAGTCCCTTCTTGTCGACAATCTAGTTAAGGCGAAAAGTGTCGTCCGTGATAAGCCTGTGCGGAGTGCACATGCTTTAAACCTCTGAGCGCTTAAACAGGATTTTGAAGGCCTTTGCAAACAGTTTGGATCCAGATGAGACGCCACAGAACGTGGCGTCTCATCAGGATCCAAACTGTTTGCTATTCTGCTAGTATTCTTTGTAAAAAAATCGAAGAAAATGCTAATTTTAGAAATTCAGCAGACGACATTTTAGCAGACGGCAAATTTCCCAGCATGCAAAGGGTTAAATCTCCTTTCCACAGAGAGAGGCTCATATTGATTTCGATTTCAATGAGAACGTTAACTATATGAGAGATTAACCAAGTTTTAAGAACAATCCAACAGCGAAATATAATATCACAGTTACGAATAATTGCATCAAAATTACTGTGAAAACATTTAACCCTTTGAGCGTTGGAACCGGATTTTAAAGGCCTTTGCAAACAGTTTGGATCCAGATGAGACGCCACAGAACGTGGCGTCTCATCTGGATCCAAACTGTTTGCTATTCTGATAGTATTCTTTGAACAAAATAGATGAAAATGCTAATTTTAGAAATTCAGCAGACGACATTTTAGCAGACGACAAATTTCCCAGCATGCAAAGGGTTAACTAAGCATCGCTCTGTGAAAACGAGGTTAAAATGAATGTGCGTACATGGTCGTCCCAGATTAGCTTGTGTGGACTGTAAAGGCTAATCTGGGACGAAACTAAACGCACATGTTTTACACCCCGTTTTACCAGAGCGAGGCTTAAATGTATGTCTGAACGAATTGATGCAATCCCAATAGAGTCATGTTACATTTTGTTGGGTTTTCATTTTTTTATTCCCGGAGCATCTAGTTTTACACAAATTTTACACAAATGATACAGAGATCATATATATATTCAGAGAATGTGAAGCTAATAAGGTAAGGAGCAAGAAAAAAAATAGGAATGAAAGAAGAACTTTTTCAAAAACATATTTGAAAAAGAAAGAAAAACAGATAGAGAAAAATGTGCACAAAAATTTCAGCCCAAAACATATTTGAAAATGTGCACAAAAATTTCAGCCCAAAACATATTTGATTTACTGTATATTTGCTTAAAACGTTTGAAATTTTTCTCTTAATATATTAAATTTATTTTTGCTTATAACAATCATTTCTTCAATTCTAAGTCTATGCTATGGTACATGTTACCTAGCTGCACAGTATATGTCTTTGTTATTTTAATATTTGTTTAAAAATTATGAAATCCATACAAATTACAATTACGCAATGTGTGGGTTTTTCGCTGTGGGTACCCGATATTTCAAAATAATTTGACATTTTGTTTAGGCCTAGCCTTCAAAGTGCGACATTGCAAAACAGTTCCACGTTGAAGATCGTGTCGACTGTTATTGGTTTCCAATGTTTATTGTAGATTTCTGTTGGTTATAAATGGCCAGTTCGTAGTCAGTCTAGCTGCATATTTAACGGACCATCGATGACAGGAGGAGTGCAAAGGTGTCATAGACGAACACACGACGGAAGGAATTAATATATAGGTAAACTAACAATTTATGTTGTAGTTTAACATGTTGGTGTTTAGGTGTCTACATTGTTTTCGCTATAGTTTACAAATGGGCCTCGCTCGTTGAAAACGGGGTTTACTGCATTTGCATAAAGTGCCGTCCCAGATAAGCCTGTGCAGTCCTCACCTGTCAGGCTAATAAGGGACTACACTTTCCGCCTAAACTGGATTTTCGTTAAGAATAGACTTTAAAATACTATTAAAGCGGAAAGAATATAATATTATAGTTATATGACGCTAATGCACATTCAATCTTTTGGAACAATATGTTTTTCATAAAACAATATATAAAAGCTATAATGGATTATATTTTTTCTTAGTGAACAATTTTTTAAATAAGAAATAACTACACTAGTAATTGGTGGAATATTGTTTGACACAGAAGAACACTATATTTTTAACAATAAGTATTCATCCCTGAGTTTAAACATTTGAGCCGCGTTCTGTGAAAACTGGTCGTAATGCATGTTCGTAAAGTGACGTCCGCACTACGCTAATCAATGACGACTTTTTCCGCATAGAATGGAATGTTGTTTATAACAGCCTCATTTACACTTAAACTTCGGTAAAAAGAGGAAAGTGTCGTCCATTATTGGTCTGTGCGGACTGTACAGACTTATCTGCGACGACACTTAACGCACATGCATAACGCCCAGTTTTTCCAGAACGAGACTCTTTGCGTATGTATATAATTGCAGTTCCGGTGATGGCGTATTACAAAACATAATAGCAGAAACAAAAACATAAATATAAACGACAGTATAATTTGGTATCTATTATCGCTTAGGTTTTATACAAGATTATTGTTTATCGTCGTTTTCTTTTTATTGTGCGTCAATAATATTAGTGAATTTTTAACTTGTGTTATATAATACTAAACTATATAGTGTGCAAACGGATATTTCAATGAAAAAAACAACATAACTTATCTTTTACTTGTATACACTTGTTTCAATATATATATTTGTACATGTATAGAAATTACATATATATAAATAAAGATATAATCATTGATTAAAATCAGATTAATAACATCACTCAGGCATAACCAATAAGTACGCGTAACGTTTCAAGACAATTTCGGAAACTTAAATACGCCTTCAAACTTGCATGGGCTTTACAGTGTTCCATACTTCGACTAAATGGACTAAAACGTACATCAAGTGCTGGTTACAATATACGTTTTTAATGAATTATATATACATTTTAGTATCACAAACAAAACATGCATTTTACTTTTGCCACAATTATAAGGCGTTTCAATCATTTTTTAAATTAAATAAGCGGATAAATTCGACAGACACGATAATAAAAGTTCAAGGTTTTTGCTATGTCTCTCCTCTGTCAATGTTAATGGTGCGTTGTAAACTTTAATATCTGAATAAAACAACATCATTAGATGCGTACACAGTAAGTGCCTAAATGTACTTTCCATACTAAATCATTTGATATACACGTACACGATAAGAGCCTTAATGTACTTGCTTTAATATTAACAAAGTATCTTTTCTATCGTGTATATCTAGTGAATCCCAGAAATTGATTCCTTAAAAGCTTGTATGTTAATAAATAGGTATTCCACTAACATACCTAAATGAAGTTGACTTTAGTAAAGTGCTTTTATTTTTATTTATGTATACACAACATGTTTTAAAACGGAGTAGGTTCTTTTACATAATTTATATTCTGCTGTCTCCGGACGAAATCATGTCTTACACAATGAAATAATTTTGTTTTGTTACTATTTATGCTAAATCTTGGATGTTCTATTTTAGGTTAAGCATTGCCTTCCTAATTTTTCAACATTACTACAAAGTTGTTCTTAAGGCTACTACATCTATTCATACGAATGCATCGACTTACATTGCCACCATTACAAGCATCGTTTCTACATTTCTAAGCGAGCTTGTTAGCATAGAAACGCTATTTGTTTTTTTAAATAAATGTCAAGAATCGTAAATAATGTTAATTACATCTCCGAAGAAAAAATATAAGCCCCGTTTTCTGTTTTTACCAGATCATTTATTCGAAGTTATCGCGGCCTCAGATGTTTAAGAATATCAATTACACTTAACACCCACTAAACACCATACTCAAGACAATATTTAATATGAATAAAAACATTACGAAATGCATTTTCCTCTAACAGGAATATAAAATCTAAGTTGTAATGATTTTTACAAATATTAAATATGCTTTATTTACTACCACAATTGTTGACTACACGTCTTTAAGTATCGCATTATAGAATATGAAATAGGCTTGCATTGATGAAGAAATGTCTTATATATATATATATATATTGTTTTAAAGAATTTGAACAAAATTGACATTTCTTGATGCTCTTTCTTTTATCAAGAAGAAAACTCATCCAGTTTAATGTTCATTTTCTCTTCATTTCCTAGTTTCATGTGGGATTCTTTGTGGAAGTATTGCAAGACCCCAGGAGAAATAATCTTCAAAAGAAGCCATTAGACATTGTTTGTTCAATCGTTTGTCCTTGTTGACAACATCTGAGACATAGATGCGTACGCTAATTGATTTTGCGAAGAATACTCATTTATTCCATCATCGCAAATGCTTTGGAATTACTTGAATATACCTGAGGCCAATAGACATCCGTTATCAAATCCTGGAGACGTACGTTTCTGTTAAGTGAAAATACATAAGTAGAAATGTTAGCTTAACATTTTATTTTGAAAACCAATTTAAATGTGCCATTTTCTTGAATATATTATCAATTTGTACTACGTTTTAAACGATATGGATACATTCTAAGACATCTGACTTGATCAGGAGAATTTATTTATTACTATTCAATAATCTTTTACTTGAGACAAGTGATCAATTTAACGAACAAAAAAACCAACGTAACATTTAACATTAAAATGACTTAATATAGGATCTTTAATTGAACTAAAACTGGAAATAAGATACTGTTGAACATTTACCATAATCACCAACTTTAATCATTATTATAAATGTTTGAAAAAAATGAGTTATCTAAATCACGGATACTTTCATATTTACCAAAGAAAAGCCTAAAATAAAAGGACGAGTGATTAACTTATAACTTAATCATTGATACGTAATAACTTATAAAGGAAAACGGTGTGGTTGTTTTTAAGTCCGCCTGAAATATTGTGTCATGTTCCTTTTTTATGTTAAAATGATATCCATAAATACAAATTGGACAAGAACTGTAAATCACATTTTACATGACTTGTTTACAGATAGCAAGTAGAGAATCAGATCATCATGGATTGGAGGACAATTGCTGTGTTTTTTGGAGTCCTCGTGGTTTCTACTGCCGAGCCTTTGGAGACCAAGGAACTTGACATAACCGGTTTAGGTGAAGTTAACAACATGTGTGAAGGGGACGAAATGATGACAAAGATGTGTTACCAGTGCTCGGCCTTCGACAGTCAGCTAGGAGTGACCTTGGAGTCCTGTTGTAAGGACAAGAGGACATATCAGTTTTGTGAGGCCTGCATGAATGACCAGGACTCCTGCAAGAAGCTTATGCAGGAGATCGAAGACACCAACACTTTCTCTGCGGACTATTACGGAGGTGAAGACGACAGTAATCCCGTTATCGATTACACTGACGCACACTCTGACAGTGATTTTAACTTGTTTGACATGCAAGACATCAAACCAGATTTAACTGTTGACAAAAGATATGGTCGGTTGTTTGTTACAAGTCCGAAACGGTATGGGAGAGTTTTCTTTGGCAAACGAAGCGGCTTTCGATCGGGGAGGCCTATTGACAAACGATATGGACGGATGTTCATGGGAACTGGGCGCTACTTCGGTAAGAGGTCATATGACGAAGACAGTGATGATGAGGACGAGGATTTGTCAATGGATAGGCGATACGGGAGATTATTTGCGTCCAAGTATTTGAAATCAAATGGCGACAAGTACCGTTGGTACCCAAACCAACGGTTTGGGAAGAGAAGTTTTGCAGAGATTCCGTTCGATGCCAGCGTCCCGGAGAAGAGGTATGGTAGAATCTACTTAGGCAGAAACAAGGGATTGTTTGGCAAACGGAGTTCCTACAGCGAGGAAACCAGTGATGAGTCTTCGTCAGAAAGTGAGGACGGTGATCTGTCCATTGAAAAGCGTTTCGGTCGTTTGTATATGAACAGGATGAATCTGTTCCGATCCAAGCCGTACGAGAAGCGCTATGGGCGGCTGTTTACTGGGCCACGCCGCCAATATTTCGGTTGACTGTGAGAATACATGTGCCGAATTGAATAATCAGAATCGTGAAATTAAATATTATATAATCAACCTCGTTCTGGGTACACTGGGCTTAATGCATGTGCGTAAAGTGTCGTATCAGACACTTTAGAAAGTGTATGGGACGACACGTTCCGACCATACTGGATTTTCGCTAAGAAGAGACAAAACAAATATATCATAAAAGCGGAAAGTGTCATCCCTAATAAGCCTTTGCGGACTGCAAAAGCTCATCTGGGACGACACTTTTCGCACATGAATAAAGCCCAGTTTTCCCTGACGAGGCTCTTATGTTCATTTCTGTATCTTCTCTTCTCGGTATACACTCCTGGTAATCACATAATCACTAAAATGTAACATCATTTAATAAAAACATAATAATCAAACACATTTCTCACCAAAATAGTGTCAATACATAAATTCAAATAGATTTTTCAATGATTGAT
The DNA here is from genome assembly GCA_007657795.1 of Dreissena rostriformis. NCBI lineage: Eukaryota > Metazoa > Mollusca > Bivalvia > Myida > Dreissenidae > Dreissena > Dreissena rostriformis. Next base: position 9,347 of record VMBQ01006514.1, on the reverse strand, counting down.
TGCCATTAAGTGTTTTCCAAACTGCAACGAGAACGGTCCCTTTGCTTATTACTTGCATATATATGTGTACATATTGCAGAAATACATGTATACCTGGTTAAGCTCATTACGTCCGTTATTACTTTATCTTCATCCACGTGTTATTGCGATGTTGTGTAATAAATTAATCAAATATCTTCGTGCGTCAAGCGTCGATATATTTGTCGCCGGGTGGTGAAAAGTGTGTGGCCAGTCCGGGCCTCGAATCCGGGACATCTGGTTATCAAGGCGAGTGCTCTCCCGACTGAGCTCACCGGGCCGCCACACGTATAATCACCAATCCCGCCTAAGTTTGGTACCGTGATATAATGTGCCTGGTTCGAACGTTTCAACGATTAATGCAAATTAACATGAATTGTGAACAATCATTGTACCCGAACGTGAGTCATATATGCACATTAAACTGCAATATTATCCAGTTCTTGCAATCCAATAAGTCATTTACCAATTAAGCTTCAATGTAATTCAGTAATTACATTATATTATCAATCATATGCCAATTGCATTGCTATTTAGTCCTTTTACTCATATATTAGTCATTTAACAACCTGCAATGTGACCCAGCTCTTGCACTCCAATATTAGTATTATGCAAATTAAAAGGCAATGTAATGCAGAACCATGCTATCCAATATTAATCGTATGCCTAAAATGTTATCCAGCCATTGCAATCCAATATTAAGTATATTCCAATTAACCGGCTATTTAATAAAACAATTGTACTCCAATATTAATCATAATTATGCTTAATAACCCTAAATGATTTCCAGAACTTGCACACCAATATTAATCGTATCCATTCACAATACTCCTTGAACATCGACATACTTGGAAGGATGCATTCAAACTAATCCTTGCACATTAACATACGTTGAAGGATGCATTCAAACTTATCATTGAACATTGACATACGTGGAAGGATTCATTCAAACTAATCCTTGAACATACACATACGGGGAAGGATGCATTCAAAATAATCTCTGAACATTGACATACGTGGAAGGATGCATTAAACAAAACCATTGAACATTGACATACATTGAAGGAAGCATTAAACATAATCCTTGTAGTTTGACATACGTGGGTGGATGCATTCAAAATAATCATTGAACATTGACATACATGGAAGGAAAGTGTGAACATAATCCTTGTTAATTGATATACGTGGGTGGATGCATTCAAAATAATCATTGTACATTGACATACGTTGAAGGATGCATTCGAACTGATCCTTGAACATTGACATACGTGGAAGGATTCATTCAAACTACTCCTTGAACATAGACATACATGGAAGGATTCATTCAAACTAATCATTGAGCATTGACATACGTGGAAGGATGCATTCAAAATAATCCATGAACATTGACATACGTTGAATGATGCAATAAAAAAAACATTTGAACATTGACATACATGGAAGGAAGCATTTAAAATAATCCTTGTAAATTGACATACGTGGAATAATGCATTCAACGTAATCATTGTACATTGACATACGTGGAAGGATGCATTCAAAATAATCATTAAACATTGACATAAGTGGTGGATGCATTAAAAATAATCCTTGAACATTGACATACGTGCGTGATGCAATCAACATAATCCTTGAACATTGACATACGTGGGAGGATGCATTGGAAATAGTAATTGAACATTGACATACACATGTATGTGGAGAATGCATGCACAAATATCCTTGAAGATTGTCATTCGAGGGACAATTAATGTATTATACCTCAACCGAATGAACAATGCATTCCAGTCCAACAAACCACAATGACACGTGAGAGGTTTCCTGGAATGGCATAATGACATAATGCGTAAACAAACATTATACATGACAATATGGCTTAATGGCATTTTTTTACCATAGAGGAACTGCTCCTATAGAATCCGCTGAAATTTTAACATAATATAATATTTACTAAACATCCTTAAGAAATGTGACCATCATCTTTAAAAATATGTTCCTTGATAAAAGAATCCTTGATTGATTTAATAGAACTAGCTTCTTAGTGCACTGTGTCGTGTTAAAGCGAGAATAATCTGTTCAAAATGTTTAATAGCTTAACTAATAAATAAGCAAATAACGTAAATCCAAGAAGGGCTTGAATATATTGCGTTTTAATATATATATATATATATATATATATATATATATATATATATATATATATATATATATATATATATATATATATATATATATATATATATATATATATATATATATATATATATATATATATATATATATATATATATATATATATATATATATATATATATATATATATATATATATATATATATATAT
>VMBQ01006513.1:18387-52688 GCA_007657795.1 Dreissena rostriformis | reverse complement strand
AAACAATATGTCCCCCAGTATATACTGGTGGACATAAAAAGATATATTTTTATGTCATAACTAACGATTTGAGAGGCAAAGTCATATATTTTTGAAAATTAAGTATCAACTACATAACTAACCATTTAACTGCATAACTAACCATACAAACTATATCCCGATCCAGACAGCCTTAATTGTGATCAGAAAAGTACACTTTCAGCACACCAGTCTTGTACATCTGTGAAGTTAATGAATATCAGGTCTAATGTTGAATTATAGTCCGTTGTTGGTTCACTGATATGTTGATGGTAGGAGTGTTCTTCGGCAAATTTGTGAAGTGCTGTGACCTATTTTTTTACCTGGCATGACCCATATTTGAACTTGACCTAGATATCATCTAGACACAACCTCTGACCAAATTTGGTGAAGATCAGATGAAAACTACTTCAATTAGAGAGCAGACACCATTGTAAATGCTTGAAATGTACTAAGTGACCTCATGACCTAGTTTTTGACCCAGCATGACCCATATTTGAACTTGACCTAGATATCATCTAGACACAACTAAAATCTGACCAAATTTGGTGAAGATCTGATGAAATCTACTTCAATTAGAGAGCTGACACCCTGCTAAATGCTTGAAATGCACTAAGTGACCCCGTGACCTAGTTTTTGATCCGGCATGACCCATATTCAAACTTGACCTAGATATTGTCTAGATACAACTTATGACCAAGTTTGGTGAAGATCGGATGAAAAGTATTTGAATTAGAGAGCGGACACTGCTGTGGACGCCGCGGACAGCCTGCCGCGGACAGCCTGCCGCTGCAACCCAAGGGTGATCTTATAATACGTCCTGTTTTCAATGGGCGTATAAAAAAAATCTTCTATTAACTAATTTGTAATATTAAAAACGTGTTTAATGAGGAAAATAATGGTGGGTACATTTTTTGGACAAGTTTGAGAAGAACCAGCAACCAAATGATAAATTCTGGATAAAACAGCTTCCCAGGCAAGTAAATAATCCAAGGCTTGTCACCATAGGATGACATATGCCCCCTTTTTCCACATTTTTCTAAACCTAAACGCAAAGTGTTTTTCCACATTTTTTTAAACCTAAATGCAAAGTGTGACAGAATTTCAGACGGACAGACAGACGGACAGTGCGATCACTATATGCCCACCTTCGGGAGCATAAAAAATAAAAAGGCATATGGATTGTCTTAATCTGGTAACACTTGCCATGCTGGACAGAGAAACCTTCAAACCACAGGATGGATTCATATTGTTTGTATGCCTCCACTTTATGAGATTGGGATGGGCATGATGTAGATTTACCCTTGTCCTTCTGTCATTCCTTCCGTCTGTCCCAAGCTTGTATGGTGCGCTTAACTGATTAAGTTATGGTGCCAGAGGGATGTTACTTTTCAACCATATTTCCCATCATTTCAGCATGCATACATACATTTTTCTGTTCGGACAATATCAATTTTACCAAGGATAAAATAAATTGATTTGCTTTTCTTGTGTTGCCCTTAATTTCCTCCAAATCTCATATATTTAGTCAGTATGTATTTTGATTGTCTTGTGATGTAGATATCAGAGATACTGTTAGTGTTACTGTATTCTTTGTAATATATTAAGTCAGTATGTATTTTGATTGTCTTGTGATGTAGATATCAGAGGTACTATTAGTATTACAGTATTCTTTGTTATATATTAAGTCAGTACGTATTTTGATTGTCCTGTGATGCAGATATCAGAGGTACTATTAGTGTTACTGTATTCTTTGTTATATATTAAGTCAGTATGTATTTTGATTGTCTTGCGATGTAGATATCAGAGGTACTGTTTGTGTTACTGTATTCTTTGTTATATATACAGTCAGTATGTATTTTTCTTGTCCTGTGATGTAGATATCAGAAGTACTGTTAGTGTTACAGTATTCTTTGTTATATATTAAGTTAGTATGTATTTTTCTTGTCCTGTGATGTAGATATCAGAGGTACTGTTAGTGTTTCAGTATTCTTTGTTATGTATTAAGTCAGTATGTATTTTTCTTGTCCTGTGATGTAGATATCAGAGGTACTGTTAGTGTTACAGTATTCTTTGTTATATATTAAGTCAGTATGTATTTTCCTTGTCCTGTGATGTAGATATCAGAGGTACTGTTAGTGTTACAGTATTCTTTGTTATATATTAAGTCAGTATGTATTTTCCTTGTCCTGTGATGTAGATATCAGAGGTACTGTTAGTGTTACAGTATTCTTTGTTATATATTAAGTCAGTATGTATTTTCCTTGTCCTGTGATGTAGATATCAGAGGTACTGTTAGTGTTACAGTATTCTTTGTTATATATTAAGTCAGTATGTATTTTCCTTGTCCTGTGATGTAGATATCAGAGGTACTGTTAGTGTTACAGTATTCTTTGTTATATATTAAGTCAGTATGTATTTTCCTTGTCCTGTGATGTAGATATCAGAGGTACTGTTAGTGTTACAGTATTCTTTGTTATATATTAAGTCAGTATGTATTTTCCTTGTCCTGTGATGTAGATATCAGAGGTACTGTTAGTGTTACAGTATTCTTTGTTATATATTAAGTCAGTATGTATTTTCCTTGTCCTGTGATGTAGATATCAGAGGTACTGTTAGTGTTACAGTATTCTTTGTTATATATTAAGTCAGTATGTATTTTCCTTGTCCTGTGATGTAGATATCAGAGGTACTGTTAGTGTTACAGTATTCTTTGTTATATATTAAGTCAGTATGTATTTTCCTTGTCCTGTGATGTAGATATCAGAGGTACTGTTAGTGTTACAGTATTCTTTGTTATATATTAAGTCAGTATGTATTTTCCTTGTCCTGTGATGTAGATATCAGAGGTACTGTTAGTGTTACAGTATTCTTTGTTATATATTAAGTCAGTATGTATTTTCCTTGTCCTGTGATGTAGATATCAGAGGTACTGTTAGTGTTACAGTATTCTTTGTTATATATTAAGTCAGTATGTATTTTCCTTGTCCTGTGATGTAGATATCAGAGGTACTGTTAGTGTTACAGTATTCTTTGTTATATATTAAGTCAGTATGTATTTTCCTTGTCCTGTGATGTAGATATCAGAGGTACTGTTAGTGTTACAGTATTCTTTGTTATATATTAAGTCAGTATGTATTTTCCTTGTCCTGTGATGTAGATATCAGAGGTACTGTTAGTGTTACAGTATTCTTTGTTATATATTAAGTCAGTATGTATTTTCCTTGTCCTGTGATGTAGATATCAGAGGTACTGTTAGTGTTACAGTATTCTTTGTTATATATTAAGTCAGTATGTATTTTCCTTGTCCTGTGATGTAGATATCAGAGGTACTGTTAGTGTTACAGTATTCTTTGTTATATATTAAGTCAGTATGTATTTTCCTTGTCCTGTGATGTAGATATCAGAGGTACTGTTAGTGTTACAGTATTCTTTGTTATATATTAAGTCAGTATGTATTTTCCTTGTCCTGTGATGTAGATATCAGAGGTACTGTTAGTGTTACAGTATTCTTTGTTATATATTAAGTCAGTATGTATTTTCCTTGTCCTGTGATGTAGATATCAGAGGTACTGTTAGTGTTACAGTATTCTTTGTTATATATTAAGTCAGTATGTATTTTCCTTGTCCTGTGATGTAGATATCAGAGGTACTGTTAGTGTTACAGTATTCTTTGTTATATATTAAGTCAGTATGTATTTTCCTTGTCCTGTGATGTAGATATCAGAGGTACTGTTAGTGTTACAGTATTCTTTGTTATATATTAAGTCAGTATGTATTTTCCTTGTCCTGTGATGTAGATATCAGAGGTACTGTTAGTGTTACAGTATTCTTTGTTATATATTAAGTCAGTATGTATTTTCCTTGTCCTGTGATGTAGATATCAGAGGTACTGTTAGTGTTACAGTATTCTTTGTTATATATTAAGTCAGTATGTATTTTCCTTGTCCTGTGATGTAGATATCAGAGGTACTGTTAGTGTTACAGTATTCTTTGTTATATATTAAGTCAGTATGTATTTTCCTTGTCCTGTGATGTAGATATCAGAGGTACTGTTAGTGTTACAGTATTCTTTGTTATATATTAAGTCAGTATGTATTTTCCTTGTCCTGTGATGTAGATATCAGAGGTACTGTTAGTGTTACAGTATTCTTTGTTATATATTAAGTCAGTATGTATTTTCCTTGTCCTGTGATGTAGATATCAGAGGTACTGTTAGTGTTACAGTATTCTTTGTTATATATTAAGTCAGTATGTATTTTCCTTGTCCTGTGATGTAGATATCAGAGGTACTGTTAGTGTTACAGTATTCTTTGTTATATATTAAGTCAGTATGTATTTTCCTTGTCCTGTGATGTAGATATCAGAGGTACTGTTAGTGTTACAGTATTCTTTGTTATATATTAAGTCAGTATGTATTTTCCTTGTCCTGTGATGTAGATATCAGAGGTACTGTTAGTGTTACAGTATTCTTTGTTATATATTAAGTCAGTATGTATTTTCCTTGTCCTGTGATGTAGATATCAGAGGTACTGTTAGTGTTACAGTATTCTTTGTTATATATTAAGTCAGTATGTATTTTCCTTGTCCTGTGATGTAGATATCAGAGGTACTGTTAGTGTTACAGTATTCTTTGTTATATATTAAGTCAGTATGTATTTTCCTTGTCCTGTGATGTAGATATCAGAGGTACTGTTAGTGTTACAGTATTCTTTGTTATATATTAAGTCAGTATGTATTTTCCTTGTCCTGTGATGTAGATATCAGAGGTACTGTTAGTGTTACAGTATTCTTTGTTATATATTAAGTCAGTATGTATTTTCCTTGTCCTGNGTTGTGTAGGTTTATATACACGAACTGAGAATATAGTGTCACATTCCATCACCTTTTGCAAACTGTCGAGCAAGACACGTCAACAGTTTGTTTTCGGCAACACACTCTTTAATTGTTTCTAAGCGACAACAAACTGTTGAAATGTGTTACTCGACAGTTTGCATTCGAAAGTTCACGCCTGACTGCACACCGGATACTCCAGTGTTTGCATTGTACAAGCTCGCATACTACACCTGTTAATCACGTGACGCTTAACAGACGCTGCATACATGCATGGTGTGAAATGAAAACAAAGGCTGTCAATTGAGCGTGTCTGTCAAAATCGTCGATACGATTCGTATCCTTGGAGATTTATGACATTCTTTGCTGGATTATAGAACAGAACAGACATTTTATTTAGACTTATACGTAAGTACATCGTCTTAATACAAACAGTATAAAATAAATATGTCACGTTTTCATTACATTTAAGTTGAAAACAAATATATACATGTACATAAAATATAAAAAAAATAATTTTATAGTGTACACTCGAAAATTGGCTATTCAATTAACCGAATTACGCCATATTTTCTATCAGAATATGTGGAATATTTACAACGGGAAGAGATGCAAATGGTTTGGTGTTTTCAATTTCTATTCAATTAACTGAATTATTCAATTATCCGATATTCAATTAAGTGGAATCTACTGTATTGCGCCAGATTTCGTTGCTTATTTCGCTTTATTAGATATTATAACTAAGATATATATTTACAAAATAGAAAAACACAAGAAGCATGAAAATTAAGGAAAGCATATAGGTCAGCCGGAAACACTCGAATCTTAATTGATTCCGTGAATCATCATGCTCATGCTTAATAAATTGGTCTAAATGAATACATATTTCTAATTAAATTCAAAATTGGTCCTTATCATGGAATTGTTAAAACACGTTAAAAATCTATGATTGACATACCATTATAATATTGCCGAATATTTTTATTTAATATCTTTCTGATAAAAAATAAACTTCAAGTGCACATAGTTTACACGATAGCGTTAATATAACGATTTCTATAACTGACCGCAAACTGACCTTGATAACTTGCGGGTTGGAATGCAATGCATTAAAGTGAGGTAACAATTCCACTGCTGGAACGACGGCTTGTTTAAAGCTTTAAACATTTACGTGTTAAACGGTCAATTTCGAAAACAATTTTAAATATTTTCGTTAAAGCGTATATAAGGTTACTGAACAACAATACTTATATGATCTAAAATGTATGAATGCACATAATGCAATATCGTAGTAATTACCAAATATGAGAACACAGCCTTTAAGTACAAACGCTCTGGGCGCTGAATTTTCTTCTCAATATAAAGGGGCACACATTCTGTATTGATGTCGAGAATTGTGTATGAAACTGCGCTATCTCTCAAACCTTATCATTAGAGATACAATTGTTTCATGCTGAATACGCATTTTACATCGTTGCTAAACGAACTGTAATATCCCTTTTCATACCCTATACTTCCCAAAAATAGAAAGTCGATGGAATAACATATTACTGTAAATGTGAACTCTGTTTGTAGATTGCACGTTTTCTTCTGCGAAACGTTTCAGGCCCACCGGCGGGAAATTTTATATTCGAATTGATTGGTCGCTTGCAAAGTTCAGGCTAAGGGGAAAAGCTGGCGTATACAGCAACGCCGAAAAAATTTCATGAGTAAATAGTAACAGACAGATTGTTTTTGTTTTTAAATGCCTAATTTTTTATTTGAAACGTTTACTTACTTTGATGCAGAGTAGACACGGCATTTTCTTAATAATGTTTAATCCCATTTATATATAAAAATGCAACACACTTAAAACAATAAATAGTTCTATTGATGAAGTTGTTGATATTATTGTTTACATCAATCTGCTCATTTTAATAACGTCAACGCGATAAGAATGTTGATCTGTTATTTTTTGCATAACTGTCGCACATCCGGGTTTGTTTATTGTAAGTTTGGGATGTAAATGATTCATGAAGTAGGGAACAGAGTCAAGTGGTCGTCACCACTTAAGTCTGCTTGATTTGAATTAATGGATGGGCAACAACAACGCAAAAAGGTCCATTCCTTTTTTAACGATATAAATTCTCAGCACAATAATACAAATGTAACAGTGGTTGTCCAAAAAGCATTCCAATAAATTAATGGTTTAACCTCTTGAAAGGGAGATTACTTTGCATTCTGGGAGTCAAACGTGTGTATTTTAAGTTTATGATGTCCTCCTGCCCCTGAGGCTGCATAATGTGTGGACCCAGAGTATGTCCCAATACTCCTACCTGATTAACTTACTCGACTCATGAAAGATGGGGCGAATGTTTAATAATAGCTTCAACTTCCAGCTATTTAGTTGTAACAACCCCACCTGTCTGGTATGGTGATCACCAACCAAACTCACGTGCTTCCAGGATTAAACCCTGGTCATCTAGGTGAGAAGCACGTGTACTAACCACTACACTTACCAGATAGCCAAAACAAGGGGTCAAACAAGTGGAATGAAAAATATACTAATAAAATAATGGCTTTGCTTAAAAAATATCGGAAATAAAAAATAATAACGATCAATGAAGTAAAGGAGACCATTATGTTTAATTGATAATAAATTTGACACGCATGCAGAAAGATCATCAAACTAAATAAAAAGAAACCTACAATGTTATTTCAGTTTTGGACAAGTTTAATATTTAAAGGGAGACAAAAGTTTGAGTCAGACTTCCCAAAGGGAGACCACAAAGGAAATAAAATGAAAACAACTTCCAACAAGAGCTTTGTAAAACATGACTAAAGCACCTCATCTCTTTGTCCGCTATGTTCAAAGGAAAATAACTCGGGTATGTGCGGGTCAAGGATGAAAAATGTGTCTTTCACATCTACACTTCATGATGATGACATACCTGAAGTTTCAATTTAATTGCTTGAACAATCTGGAAGCATTGGATACACAAACTAATAAAATTTTATGCTAATGCCATAAAAATGGCTCAGTTCAAGGGCTCGTGGTGATCATTCAATATGAAACAAGGTATGTGTGAACAGTACACAATATTAAAGCCCAAACGTTTGTGATTTTATAAAAGAAGGTTTTTGAAGTTTTCATTTTGGATTTTTTTCTGCTCTGGTGACCTATATATGCAATAGACCTGAATGATTGGATATACTTTGAAAGAGGTTCACCCTAGTATCATTCCTGTAAAGTCTTGTAAAAATCTGCCAATGGATTAAGGAGAAGAAGTTGTTAGATGAAAAAGTTAAAGCAAGCACCTAACGTACCGACGGACAACAGACATCACGGTATCCTAAAAGTTCCAAATGAGAACTAGATTCTCAGGTTAGCTAAAAAGAATACAATGTAGTCATATTCAAATAAGCAAAATTACACCCATGACCAGCAAAAATGATTAACAGATTGGTTTCTTTATGGATAATCATTAATCAAAATAGGTAAAATTAAAAAGCATTTATGAAGCATTTCATCAATAATTTTGAAAGTAAGTGAATTATTAACATAGTGTTTAAGTTTCACTTAAAACTATTAAAGTCTCATTGGTGTACTGGTAGTGCTTTATATTTAGCTTCCAAAGGTCACTGGTTCGAATCATGGGCAAAGTAATATTTGTTTCAACCAATTCAAATCTTTGAACAAGTCCCTTTAACTGAATACATGTATCAAGTTTCAACCAATTTTCAGAAAACGGTTTACACCCCTGTTATCAGAAAACGTTAACCTACATACAGAATCAATATGTAACTTGACTGTAGATATTGTACTACCTGTGTGTATTTCAAGTGCGTTGTGAGTTTAAACAGCAAACATATTTCAACTTTATCAGTTGGAAGTTTAGAACATTGAGTTATACAAACTAAAAACTGTGTTTGTCATATACCCCTTGCAGTTCGTAAAAGGAGTGAAAATAAATGTGAATATACAACTTTTTAAACAGAGGACAGCTCACAATACTTATTGAAAATGGCAACCTTTGTAGATTCAGTTAATTTCAGTTCAGATTTAGTGAAGGATTATTTGTGTAGCACCTGCGAAAGTAAAAATTTGGAAACAAATGCTGAATATTTTTGTGAAACTTGTTTGAAGTGTTTTTGCCAAAAATGCTTTTATTATCATGATCAATTATATGTCAACCATTTGACATATGGAAGAAACGAAACAAATAAATGGCCTCTGGCAAAGACAGTCGAGAATTTACTACTGAAATGTGATATTCATAGCAAGAAGAAATTGAAAAAGTTCTGCCAGGACCACAGTCAGCTGTGCTGCTCGGATTGTGTTTTACTAAATCACAGGTAAGTGACACTTGATCATAAAGTTACATGTAGTTCCGAGTGGCGATATTTATAAACAAGACGGCAATCATGGCCCTGAAGCGCTTACCCTTCTTTTCAATTATTATTTTACCTTAATATATTTTATATGTAAAATTGATAATTAATAATAATGATTCATGTTCCTATTTCAGACAGTGCACCAATTTGGCTCTTATTTCTGAATCAGTCACAAAGCTGTCAGTGGATATGCAGCAGTTTTCAACCAAAATTCAAACAATTCTTGTTGAACTAAACAAATTTACGAAAACACAAGAGACCAGCATTAAGTCCATGGAGGGATCATATAGTGAAACACAACAAGAATTCAGAGAGCATCGTAAGAAATTAAATGCTGCTTTGGATAAACTAGAAAACACAACCTTGAACGAACTGGATGAAATAAGAACCAAATTGCAAACCTCTCTAAAGAAAGATATTGAAAACTGCAGCAGACTGAAGGATGAACTTCAACAGCTAGGTGAAGCTGTAAATGGCCTTCATGATAAGAGCAAGAAAGAAATGGAGTTCATAGCAAGCAAGAAATGTCTTGACAAAATTCAAGAGTCTGAGTCATATCTGAAGTCAAAACCTGTGAAAGTGCAGAGTTCAATAATATTCAAGGCAAACATTGACATCGAGGAGAACCTTTCTAAACAGTCTAGTCTGGGGAGGAGTGTAGACAGTATGCAGTCTCTCACATCGGAGATGAAGCCAAACCAGGTGTTGACTGTGAAGAGGAAGTCCCAGTATAATGTGAAAATATCAAAAGACACACATGTAGCAAGTGCAGCATCAGAGGCATTTGCAACCTGCCTAGTGGTCAGGTTATTGTGGCAGATTATTATAATAATAGAGTGAAGATGTTGGACCATCATTACCATGTGTCCAGTCACTGTGATGTTTCTGGTTCTCCAACGGACATTTGCCTAATCACATCCAGTGAAGTGGCTGTGACTCTTAATAGTGCTGATGTGCAGTTTATGTCTGTGAGCAATGGGCAGCTGGTGAATGGGAGGAAGTTACAGTTACCACATGGTGCTTATGGCATTGCTCACCATCAGGGAGCGTTATATATCACCTCTACCACTGCTCTCTACCACTACACCCTGACTGGGACACTTGTGAAAAAGCTTTATGAGGATGCAGGAGGTAGCAATAAAGGTAAATGTTTTGTAAATAAAGTCAAATATTGAACATATGGAACATATTGTAAATACATTTATATACCAATATTTAAAAATATTAAATATAATCACTTCTGTGGATATATTTTAAACACATATAAACTTATATGCAATTATTTAAAAAATAAAATAAAAGTGTCTTTAATGCTGATCTGTTATTACCGTAATTACTCTAAGTTTTCGAACACTCTAAATTTTCAGACACCCCCCCACCTTTTTTTGGCCAAAATGATTTTTCGTGACTCTTAGTTTTCGAACATACGGATTTTCGTCCAAAATAAATGACTCTAAATTTTCAGACAGTTTATTTTACAGCGCTATTTTACCATATTTCGGCCCTGTTTTCGCTTGTCTAATGACACTTCGATCATGCGTTTTTATGACCGGATTAATTTAAACCTGGCCGATAAATGTCTTAGGGCAATATGGACCATTACATTTGCGTAATGGTTAAATAACTATGTATACCGGTAATAAACAATGGTTTCACATCAGAAAGATAGCTGTGACAAATTCTAAATACTTCCAAACTTAATCCACCCTATCGCGAGTTATACATACAATTGAATGTGTTAGACAACGACCGACGAACACATAATTCATAGTTCACAGATTTTTATTGTATTGTATTAATTACAGGCTAATATAAAAGTATCGGTAAATCAAATGCTCATCATTGATCCCATTGGTCAAAGTAGAGACTTGGAGTAATTTTCTGTAATTAAATAAAGCATGTGAAATTATTTTTAATTAAGTGCACATATCTATAAAAGTCATTTATACTTTACGGCATGGTATTTTACAATCACATGGTATGAGTCTTTAATACAATGGACATTTTACATTTGCATACCCATATCCGATCGTCAATTCAATATTTTTGGAGTGTCTCTACATTTTCGGACACCTGCATTTGAAAAATATTTTTTGTATCTAAATTTTCGGACACAATTTTTTAACATTATTTGTAAGTGTCCAACAACTTAAAGCAATTATGGTCTATATTTTGTAGTTTACAAATGCGCAGTGAGTCCTGCTGGTGATAAGATCTATGTCACCAACTACTTCCAGCACAAGCTCATCACTTTGGCCACAGATGGCACCCTGATATCCACCTTCACTGACCCTGAACTACATTTGCCAGATGGTCTACATGTCACACCTTCAGGGCAAGTCCTTGTATGTGGATGCAACTCCCATAGTGTCATACAGGTGGATTGTGAGGGAAGAAAGAAACTGGCAACTCTGGCTTCACAGAGAGATGGACTGAGCTACCCCTTGACTGTCTGGTACAACACCAACACTGACGAGATCATTGTGGAAAATAATGATAACATCATGGTTATGGATTTGCAATAGCTCTTCCAGTGGCACAAATATATAAATATATTATGTTATTTCCATGTATTCTTCAGTGGGTAAATAAAAACTGTTGCAAGAGGTTTACTGACCTGTTGGTCACAAATCTTTCAGGACATTAAAAAGCATCAAATTGTATTTAAAAGCAAACAAAACACATACTTTACAGAAAATTTGTTACATTTGACAAGTTTCATAAATCATTTAACTGAAATCTTTTGAATGTTCTCTTATGTAGGGACAGCTGATTGGAACTGCAAATGCTAAAGCATACATTTGGTGTGAATGTTTTTTTTTCCCACTGATTTCACAGAATTCTTTCTGAGCATTTCATTGGCTCAAACTGAGAATCATCCATCACCAATCATCCGTTATTTTACTATGAACTCTTCAGAAAGTTTGCAATTTGTTTTCACCCTGTTCACAATTGTCAAATTGTTTTTGTTTATGCTTAATTGTGTTGAATGATGACCAGAAACATCTTGAAACACTTTGGAGTCTGTTTTGTTGGTAAAACCTGTACCCATGTCCATAAGAAACAAAAGTGAGCCGCATTCTGGGAAAATTGGGCTAAATGCATGTGTTTAATGTTTAATGTTGTCCCAGATAAGCATGTGTAGTCCGCACAGGCTAACCATTAAAGAGACTTTCTGTTTTGATGTTATTTTTCGTTTTAAGGAAGTCTTAATAATTCTTAGCGAAAACCAGTTTAAGCAGAAAGTATTGTCCCTGATTAGCCTGTGCAAAATGCACATGCTGATCTTAGACAAGACTTTTCCCAAATACATAATGCCCAGTTTTCCCAAAACAAGGCTTACTTAATCTTTATTATGTAAACTAATTATGTCAATTGTCCCAAGCATGAACTAAAGTCATGCCCTCCCTCTCATATGGCCCACAATTTAGTACCCATAACAATATAGACAGTTCTCGGTTTTGCCACAAAAAGTTAAATGCGGGCTTATACGATTTAAATGTCAACATTTTATTTCTCAATCTTGAAAACAACATAAATATACAAGAGTTAAGGTAAATAAAAAAATATATTTATATTTTTGGCATTGTAAACAAGAAATATCTTTAAACAGATATTTGGCATATATCCAGATTTTAAAATAAAGGAAGAAAATTTACATTTGTAAATAATTAAATTAAAAAAAATAAAAATACTTGTTGTTGTTGTTTTCACTTGTAAGTCACATACGTACCCACTTCATCAAATGTTTGTTATAAAGTGAACATTTATTCATACACCAATAGCGTTTGTAGATAAACATTATACTACTGCGATCACATCATATGTGTCCTCTCATGGCTTATTATGAACATATTTTTTCGCCATCGAAATATACGTTATGTTAACATTTGAGTAAAACGATTTTTTCTTTCAACATTTTTAAGTCACAATTTTAGCGCCACATCATGCGAAAATGTGTCTCTCATGGCGTAGGCAGCTAGTGTAGCTCAAGCCCAGCCTGCGCAATTGCCCAGCCTGAGCTTGTCTGGCCGCATATTGCATAAGACCCATTATCGCATGGCGCAGTCTTTAAAAATCTCAATGTGTCTTGTAAATGGAACATCTAACACCGATACTTTTCGATGGAAAATTGAAGTTAGCTTGCTTTATAAATAGCACAATGGCAGATGTCGGTAGCCTATTCTGGCTGACAGGAACGATTTCCAGACAAGCTGACTGCCAACCTCACACCATGATGAATAAAAGACTTCCATCTTATCATGGCACTATTCTATTTCGGTACTTTTTTTAAGCAATGCATTTCTTTTCCTAAAATTCACTTAATTTTGTATATTGAGAGCAATTAGTTACTGAGTTATCAACATAAGGTGTTAATCGATAGTCCATTCTGTCTCAACCTGTTGATTTACTGACCAAGAACTGACCCTTAAATTCTGCGAGATGGAAATTTGTGTTGGTGTGTTGTATAAACATGCACAGAGTAGTCCAGATTTCTCTACAATGAAGAGACGTGTTACATCCTTTACGCTCTACAACGACGCAGTAGTGTGACCAATGTTCTGGGGGATTTCTCTCAAATCAGCCAATGAACAATAATTATTCTGATGTATTTATTTGGGTCTAGTGGCGGGAATTTTCTCCAACATTGTATAGGCTTTTGAGAAAGGTCATTTAAGGTGAAAAGCTGAGTTACACAGTAACCCCAAACAAATTGTTACAATAAATGTTGCAACAGAAATGTTTTCACTTTAATAATTTCTATAACCACCAACTTATTGTCAGCGCTTAGCCAATTCAAACATGTTTACACGCTTTTGTTGCAGAACGAAAAACATTTATTAAACTGCGATCACTGTCTTGGAATGTTTTATGTAAAGCATTTGTGGTTTTAAGCAGCTCCTAATCTCACACTTTGCCCAGAATTATAAACAAAACATTTAAGCGTAAATAAAAATAAACCTCATAGCATCACAATTAAAATTAAATAGTGATAAAAGATAAAACATTTTAATTTTATTACAATTTTATGACTCAATGGCTAGAAAAAAAAACAAAAGCATCAGAATCGTAACATAACAAGCATATTAAAACAGAACCAAAACAAGTATCAACTACATCTCATCTTCGATAAAAAAAAATGCCTCGATATAATGTTTCCCACTTGCATCGTTACTGACTATATCTGGTATGTGGGTCATACCATAAAAATGATGCACTACTTTTTCATCAACCCAAAGGCAACTAAATACACATACAACTGGTGCAGTTTCTGAAAATAGCCAACTTTATGCATTAACATTCTTAGCAAAAAAAGCATGAATAGCGTAGCTGTCAACTTAAATAAGCAATTATGAATTATGTTCATGCAACAATAATCCATTATTCATTATGTATCCAAATACAAGGCAATTGTGTGTTTGTCATGTTATCGGTATTTTTCCTTATTTTCCTAAATTTAATAATTTTCTTGTCATTTTATTTATAGTACTTAATGGAAACTACTCGACTCCAAGTGATTAACTCCCTTATGGATCTTGTACTTTTCATCTCTTCTTAAGTCTATCAATCAGAATATGGAGTATCAAATGAATCCCTTCAATACGTTTTCGAGTTATGATTTGAAAAAGAAAATTACACTATGGAGATTTGTTATGCACACGAAAAATCTGTCATAGGCAATAACAATACAATATTGAAGTGATAGTCATGGTTCTTTTACTCTGCACTTTCTCTCCTTCAACTCTATCAATATATGTGGCTCTTATGCCTACAATACTAATGCAGTAATGCTTTGACTGTCCGGTTAGCAAAGTGGTTGGTGCATTAAGCGCTTCTCACCCAGGAAACCTGTGTTCAATACCCGTTCCCGGCAGCATGTGAATTTGGTTGGTGTTCACCATACCGGACAGGTGGGGTTTCATCCTGGTACTCCTGTTTCCCCCCACCCTCAGCACAAGACTACGCCAAATTAAAATATATTTCATTAAAACAAAATTTAAAAAAAAACTGGAAATTGCAGCTATAATTCAAAATTTGTCGCAATTTTTGTGAGTCAAGGAAGTTGATTAGGCAGGAGTGCTGAAACACAATCCGGGTCCTCACCCGCGGGCGGGGGGTAACTTTCTATATACAGGTATGATATGGGTATGGTTTTGAGCATCTAAGTATAGATATGGGTATTGAAATCAGAAATTTGCTTGTATATATATATATGCATACAGATTTGAAAGTATCAGTATCAACATGGGTATGATAAATTTCATACATATATGAAATTTACAAATAAACATATAATAGCAAATTCAATAGGTATACTGTATTGATATGATAGAGATTAAAATGCTAGTATGAAATGTGTCCGCTTTATCAAATTCTACTATTGAAATTAGTCCAGTTTATCAAAATTCTTGTATTGCATTGGGTACACTTTGTCAATGGTATCGTATACAAATGGGTCTGCTTTTTCAAAAATCTTGTATCAAAATGGGTCTACTTTATCAGAGTTCCGGTATAAAAATGGGTCACATTTCGGAAGTCTCAGTGGGACACCCCTACCCTAAAATTTGGGAAAAGTCCCCCCCCCCGGGGGTCCTCACATAATGCAGCCTCAGATGCACAAAAGGACCTCATTAACTTGGAAATACACACATATACACACACACGTTGTAATACTCTGCACCATTAAATAAATCAAAGGGCAATAAAGGTCGATCTGTCCGTAATTATTGAAGAAAGAGTGATGGTTCTTGTAGTCTGCACTTCTTATCAAAGCCCTCTATCATAATTTGACAGACTTATGGTTAACCTTTTATCTGATATGTATACCAAGTCCATGATCATATCTTAACTACTTTTAAGTACAATGTAGTTACAATATTAAATTTTGTTCTATTTTTAGTATCAGTCCCCAACCTTTGACCTCTTGTGAAAAACAATTTTGGCTGTGCATATAATCCTCACATGGCTTTTTATAAGTATACAAAGTTTCATCCAAGTATTCTTAGTTCTTTTTCAGTAATGCCTGGATCCAGTCTTGCCAATTGTTGTACTGATTTCTGGACAGACTTATTTACTGACAGACAGGATATCAGGGTCTTAGAGTCCCTTACCGTGAAACACTCATAGGGGACTAATTCGTGTGAAACGCTTCTAAGGAATTTATTATAAGTTTTCTTCCCACATCTTATTTATATCAAAGAAACAAAATGTGTATATATCAAAGAAATCATATTTCTCGCCCATTCAAGAATTAATGTTGTAAATAAAACAACTTAACAACACCATGACATTACATATCAGGAGAAAAAAATAACAATTCACACAGTTACTATAATCGCATGATTTTTGTGGCAGTTTCAGAAAACTCTTGAATTGTTCTCATGATAATGGCCACATAAACCTGGGCGCTAATTATAGAGTCGTGGGAACTAATGACATCATTATTAACGCTAGGTGGGGCAAAGCTGCGATAATTAGCCGCTAGTAAGCAATTAATAGATCTCACATTACTTTGGCTGTTTCACTCACTTGAACCTGCTGTAAGTGATTCGAGAGTTTAGGCAGTTCTTGGCAATTATTTGGTATATATGCCTCGCTCTGTCAATAGGGGGTTTAATGAATATACGTTAAGAGTCGTCTCAGATTAGCCTGTGTAGTCTGCACAAGCTAACCAGGGACAACACTTTCCACTTTTATTGTATTGCGGACTGCACAGGCTAATCTGGGACGCCCTTTTAGGCACATGCATCAAACCCCCTTTTCTCAGAGTGCGACTCATATATGAAGCATTGGGGGAATATATTGGTGTGAGGGGGGGGGGGTTATCATGATAAGACAGAAATTATTTAGAATAATGTTGTAAATTAGCATTTAACATTTAAAAAATAACGAGTGTTTCCGTAATGATGTGAACATCCATATGTGTAATAGTCTAATTAAATGTAGCGTGCCACTATCAACAGAGACGCTGACCTTTAAGTATGAATATATATATAAGTACTATTATGACACATGCAAACAAATAAACGAAAAGAGTTATAAGTGTGGCGTTGGTATTTCAAAGTTTATGAGGTCCATCCGGGCCTGAGGCTGCATTATGTCAGGATCCGGAGTGTGTCCCTGCACTCCAACCTAATTTGCTTACTTGAGGTTTGGATTAATTTTGGATTGTAGCTGCAATTTCCACCTTTTTAATTTTTACTTAAAGATATTTTATTTTGGTGTGGTCTCACCAACTTACCACCTGTCAGGTATGTGACCACCAACCAAACTAGCAGGCGCCGGGAATAAGGACTGAACTCTGGTAGGCTAATGATAGATGAGAAGTGTGTGTACCAACCACTGCGCTTACTGGACAGCCAAATAGTTATTAGACCTTATGACTGCATGATAAGTATACAATGATTTTCTATGTTTAAATGTTTTGATTACGTTTCAGCAGTTCATTTTGGGGGACAAGATTTAGCTAACATTAACCACACTTTGCCATGAGCACTTGGTCAATGACATTCAACTTAAGGTCTAACAACAATGCTTTAGATTCACTGTGTAATAAAGATGTTAATGAATACATCTAATGGAAAAACAATAAGTAAGGCAAAACAATATATAAGAACAGTAACTATGATAGTTTACATTAACCACACTGTGCCACGAGTACTTGGTCAATGTAATTCAACTTAAGGTCTGAAAATGATGCTTTAGATTCACTATGAAATGAAGACCTCTGGCGGAAAAAAAACAATAAGTGAGGCCAAAAAAATGTAAGGACAGTATGATATCATGGGTTTGTTCTATGTTATCAAGTTTCCATTATGAATGACTATACCAGCCTGTGTCAGCCAGTGTGTGGTAATATAATGGATATTACTCAGTGCACTAAGAGGCAGTTCACTGAGTCAAGTCAAGAAATTAAAAGAAGCTCTGTGTGTTATAATATACAAAGTTTATTTAATGGGAAGAAATGGAGTGATGTTGAAATTTACATTTTGTTGAACTTCTTGAACATTTTTAGTTTTAAACTGTACAATAAAGTTAATTGCGGAACATGTTGTAAGGTTATGTTTGAATCAGAATAAGTTTTATATCGGTTGTAATGATCATTATCAGGTAAATTTGCTGGAACAAATCTGTCTTTCATACAGTTTTTCTTTTGATTCAAAGTGTTCAAGAAACAAAAATTACATGACTGTCATTATTTTTTTCTAATTGACTTCTGGAACAAAAATCTATACAACTGCAAACCAGTAATTTCTAGAATTCTAATTGGGAGACAATATAATGCTAAGTTGCAATTCAATTCGTGCCATTTTCATGAAATTACATCACAAGTGCGCATTTTCTCATTCTTAATTTTTGGCACACCTATCAAGAGTACGAATTATCCATTAATGGCACACCTAATAAAACGCAGTTGAAAATCACAGCGTAACCTCTTCGTGACTCAAACCCAGGACCCCTTACTATTCCAGACCGCGCTCTTCCAGCTGTGTTCAATGGGCTGCCACACAACTTCTCACACCTTACCAAGTTCATGTCCTGACAGCAGCTAATTTAATTTGTGCTTGTATTTTCTCTAAATCATATAGCCTTTTACTTAGTGACATACCAGGACAATTAGTGTCTTAATTGTATGTACAACCCATGGTTCAAAATATCTGTATACAAAACATTGTCTACTTGCTATACCATAGAGCAAAAAAGACAAACTGGAAAGTGTATTAACAAGCTATTTCTGTTGTTACAATCAAGTTTATACAAGAATATCGGTGAAACTGACGGACACTCCTTGATGAAGCGCTTTGTCAATGTATGGGTTTATTGTATGGAAACAAATTCAAGGTGAAATAACTCCCTGAGAACTCACTGGAGTGGAACAACATGACAATTTGCATATCCCCGCCATGAAGGGTTACTGCATGATGTCATCAACTTCTGATCTGACACAGAATCATCAAATTCATTACACAATTTCATATTACTTATCAAAGAGCAAAAAAAGTCTAAAAAATTATTGGATCGGAATAACATAAACATTTGTCCAATAGAGATGCAGCATATCAGGTGTCATAAAATTTGATCATTAAGTGTCTGAGATCAAAAGCGTCAAGAAATTATTTTCTAAAGGGCAATAATTACCAGAAAAATAAATAGAGCTCAACGACCTGACAATATGCACATGTCCATCCTAAAAATTAAGTCCATGTAAACTTTCATCAGATCATAAGTTACTGAGAACTTGCGCATAAACTAAAAATCCTTTAGACAATGACATACTTATAATCAAATGGCAATAACTACCTCACAAATCCTTCCATCAGAAAGACCGGACGCTTGTCCACCCTATAGAAAAGCTACCAATCATATNATCCTATAGACAATGACATACTTATAATCAAAGGGCAATAAGTCCCTCAAAAATCCTTCCACCAGAAAGACCTGACGCTTGTCCACCCTATAGAAAAGCTACTAATCATATTTAATCAAATTCCGATGAAGTGTCTGAAATATCACATGGAAATGGAAAGTTACTCATTAATAATCAAAGGGCAACAACTCCTTGACCAATACTTGGACCGGAAGAACCTGATAAGAATGCCCATGTCCACTGCATTCGAAGTTTCATCAAATTACAATAATTAGAGTCTGAGAGCTGGTGTGGAAATTAAAAGTGGAATGGACGGGATGACAGAGAGAAGGAATGACGGGCGCAAACGCTTATCAGGGAAATTCGTTTTGACACCAATAATTACTCAACTCCATCAAAATTAGAATTCAGATGGACGGACAAAGGCGGAGATAATAAATACGATTTAACTTTGGTGCAATAAATTACAAAAACTCTGACAGCAAAAAACTTATATGAATCAAGCTATTTTCTAGTTGTAGAACAAACAGAAAACCCAAATAACACTGAACAACCAAGAAAAAAAAGCAGAAGCATACGTTTCCGCCAAAATCTCGACAGATTGGAACAGAGCAAAACCTTGCACACCTTTAGCTGACGGACATATTGGCAAGCGCTCCAGGAGCATGAAGATTAACAACTGCATGACTTCCACGCTTTTTTACCGATGTTGTTTGGTTATTCTATAGATATTGCAAGATTGTGCCTCAAGAATGANTTTGCTTTTATGATTCAAGATTATTCAAAGTTTTAGATATTTGATAAAAATTGACATATACATAATATTGAATGTCTTAAATCTAATTTTTATTTTGTCCCTTTAACTTAAAACATGTATCAAGTTTCACCCCATTTTCAGAAAACGGTTTACACAGCTGTTAAAAGAAGACCAGAGAAGCAGTATAAAAGGGCCAGAAACTCACAAAATGCGACTTTTAAGTTGTACACTGGTGTGTAAACAGCAGAAAACAAAAATGATTTTTTCATAATATTTATATTTGTATTTAATATTTTCCAATGAAATTTGGCATACATATACTTCAGTATACAAACAATATGTGTAATTTGGTGATTGTAAGTTATGTAGTTATTGTCTTACAGAAACAAGTTTTTTTGTTGTCTGCTTGAAATTCAAATTTCCCTGTAAATGCTAAGCACCACCACTTGAAAGGTTATGAACTTCTCTCAGCCAGTATCTTGCAAATGACTCCGATCAAGTTTACAGATTCAACACTATACCAAATTGCTGTCTGCTCAAACACCTGTTTTTGTTTATAAACACTACAATGTTATCAGCAAATCACTGTCAGATAAACCCAGCCCACTAGTTAATGTAAGTTAAGATTTTACCAACGCAAAATCAAGCAAGTGAACTTTTAAAAGAACATGTTAACCTACATAAAAGATCTTAACCTACATGGTCGTCTTATTGATTACTGCGGACTGCACAGTCTTATCTGGGACAACACTTTACGCACATGCATTAAACCCCCTTGTCACATGTGCATCAGGAAACAAAATAACACTTCTGACCTGGATTCATACCAAAAATACATTTTCTTTAACAAGAAATCATGCTTTGAAACTGATAAAATAGTAAATCGTTACAAAGGCGAAAGAACTAAATAATTTGCTTTGGAGTGTTTCTGTTGTTTTAGTTATATTTTGTGACAACATTTATATAAAGTGTAAAATGCGTTATAGTATGTAATAGCCAAAATGGCCTAGGGGTTACGTTGATAGCCTTTTAATCAAATTCTCCTTTCTTAATAAACAAAATGGAATATAGTGTTATTTCTGTGTCCATAAAGTTATTTTGCCTTAAAAATAACAAATAAAATTTATTTTTGGAATCAGGTGTCAAAATGTGAAAAAAAATTCATTTGTGAAGAGGTTCCTTCAATAGTTGGAGAATTGGGAAACGAAAAGCTACAAAACAGTTAACTATCAACTAACAGCAGTCGATCTACATTGTATCCTCTCTTGATGTAGGTACTGAATGTTTTTAATAGGCATAAAGAAATTAAAAGAACAAGTATGAAACCAAAATAACGAGTTTATTGCACAGAATACACAAAACGTACACCAATGATAACAAACAATATAACACAGCTATTTACAATTATCCTTCACATTTGCATATGAATAAACACTGAGTAGCATTCTGACATAATGTCATGTAATTGGGTATTCACCAACCCGTGCTTAGACTTTAGAATAAAGAATAAACTTTATACACAAGAAAATTACATAAGAGTTTGAATATATACATAGTGGAAGTGGTGTTTACATCATAAACAAACTGTTCTTAATAAAAAATGAGGTTATTATGGGTGTTAATTGCCATGCCAGACCTAAGTTTCAAGTAATTATAGAACATTACAGTTTAAGGAATATTCTTTATTTATAGACTTAAGTCTAACAATTGGTGGGTGAATATGAGCCTTGGACACAAACTGACAGACAATCATCTTAGCGACCTAACAAAGCACCCGCGATCCTTTTCTGGGTAGAACCAGTACATGTGGATTAGTTAAAATGGAAGTAAAAGTATAATCTGAAGGGATAAAGTCAAATACTTTACATGATATTTATAATTTATTTGACTTAAAGAGGTGGAAAGTTATGTGGATATTGAGTGGTCGGGCTTGAATCATTATTGAATCATTTCTCCTGTGGAAATATTGGACTAATATAACAGTTACAATGCTTAATCTTCAGTTGATTTTAAATATCATAGAACATATGAACGGACAAAAACAGGGATGCGATAAAAAGTTATATAATCAAAGTGTGCCTATTCCAAAGTTACATGTATCATACTTTTCTGTGACCTTGTTAATCTGGAAACTTTGGATTTGTTTGTCAAAGCTAAATAGCACAAACAAAAACAATATGTACTATCAGGTAAATTATACTAAGATATTAAATGAAATAATAATAAACCAATAGTTTGCAGTATGCTTCACTATCTTATAATAGCGATCAACTTTGGAATTCATTAATTGTATGAATACATTGTTTAAGGAATATTTAATTAAAAACGATTATAGTAAAAACTGAGCCCATGAATTTGAATGCATAGTTAATATTTAGTTAATGTTTAATGTAATGAATATACAAACAAATTACTTAATAGATGGTGTTGCATTTCATCAAAATACACAAATCTATTTTGAGATTATAAAACCTATACTTTTACACATGTTTTATTAAAATTGTTTTGTATTACACGAATAAATATTGTATTACATCCATATTCTTCGTTTTCTTAACATATATTTTATTATGTAAACCAGAAAAATAAAAATATAACAGACTATATTTAAACATAAAAAAAAAATATATACAAGTAAATAAATTGGATAATTTTTGTTTTTTCAATCAAGGATATTTTACATTAATTAATTAAAGATTCATTTCACTAAGTTGAAAATTTGCCGTCATGACAAAGTAATTAATGACAAGAAAAGATACTATAAATAATTCAAAGCCAATGTAAAGTTTCTCAGAAAAAATGTGTGATTAATGAGATTCATTTTACCCAATTTGTATACTTATCCTATAAAAATGTAAGTAATTAGAATGGCGGACGCAGACTGTTATTAACTTATTAGTAAATATGATACTGGCAAATTGTTAACTTATACTAATAAGAAAAGGAATTAGTTTTTAAATCTCTGCATCATTTCACTTATAGGGCAAAATGTTCAAGACCAAACTTTCACAGTCTGGTTCAAAAATATTTTTAGGCAAGATACGAAGTTTCAAATAAATACACACATTTGATACAAGACAATTGAAAGCTATAGTTATAATAACTATCACACATGTAAAGCGGAAGAGGTCCTTAATGATAAAGATAATAATACTTGTTAGGATTTATTAAAACATTCAATTTTATTTCAGGTTTTATCATAGAAAAAAATATTACAGACAGACAGTTTTATCATAGAAAAAAATATAACATACAGACAGAGTTCATTGGTGAATCCAGTACAATACCTCTAATTTTCTGAGGGAGTACACATATAACTCTACAACATCTCACATTTCAAATTATGGCTGGAAATGTAATTTTAAAGTAATTGCACACAAATCTTAGCCAACGCAGAACATAACTAAACATTCACCAGACAAAGATCTTATATTATGGATAAGGAGTTATAAGCTGTAATTTTATTTTGTAATATGAAAACAATCACGATGATTTCTAGTAAACATAATTCAGTTAATAAACATTTAATCGTGTATCTAGAGAATATTGATATTTTGCTTTTTAACTGATCAAATGTGATCACACTGAGTAAACTCTTTAACATAACAAACAGCGATCATTGTATGCAGTAATCTGGGACAACACTTTATGCACATGCATTAAGCCCAGTTTTCCCAGAATGCCGGTCATACAAGAAATATTAATGAACGACAGTCAAGGCGAGTTACAATTGCCACAAATGTTATCATCACTTATAAACGTCCTGTCAGTCTTCAGTTATTTCATCTGCTGCTATGCAATGTTGTTGGATGTTTGCCTAAGAGTTGTCTGTAGCCTTCAGACTCGAGGAATCGCTTATAGGAGTCATTCTCCATCAAATACTGAATACGCTTTTGAGCCTGTTTGAACATATCGCGTGTTGGATTTTCTAGACCCGTCACTGCATCTAGTCGAGTCTTTGAATCTAGGTTAACCTGAAACATATAATGACAAATGTGATTCAGTACAAAAAGGTTCATATACATGTATTCACTGTTTGTTTTTCACCACTTTGGGAATGGGGCTGAGGACCTTTGGAAAAATAATGTTGTTATGACAAAAATTGGGAAATTGGCGTTGTATTTTTTCTTTGCAAATAACAACAAATACTTAAAAATCGGGAATAAAAGTNAACTAATATAACAGTTACAATGCTTAATCTTCAGTTGATTTTAAATATCATAGAACATATGAACGGACAAAAACAGGGATGCGATAAAAAGTTATATAATCAAAGTGTGCCTATTCCAAAGTTACATGTATCATACTTTTCTGTGACCTTGTTAATCTGGAAACTTTGGATTTGTTTGTCAAAGCTAAATAGCACAAACAAAAACAATATGTACTATCAGGTAAATTATACTAAGATATAAAATGAAATAATAATAAACCAATAGTTTGCAGTATGCTTCACTATCTAATAATAGCGATCAACTTTGGAATTCATTAATTGTATGAATACATTATTTAAGGAACATTTAATTAAAAACGAATATAGTAAAAACTGAGCCCATGAATATGAATGCATAGTTTATATTTAATTAATGTTTAACATAATGAATATACAAACAAATTCTTAATAGATGGTGTTGCATTTCATCAAAATACACAAATCTATTTTGAGAGTATAAAACCGATACTTTTACACATGTTTTATTAACATTGTTTTGTATTACATGAATAAATATTGTATTACATCCATATTCTTCGTTTCCTTAACATATATTTTATTATGTAAACCAGAAAAATAAAAATATAACAGACTATATTTAAACATAAAAAAATATATACAAGTAAATAAATTGGATAATTTTTGTTTTTCAATCAAGGATATTTGACATTAATTAATTAAAGATTCATTTCACTTAGTTGACAATTTGCCGTCATGACAAAGTAATGACAAGAAAAGATACTATTAATAATTCAAAGCCAATGCAAAGTTTCTCAGAAAAAATGTGTGATTAATGAGATTCATTTTACCCAATTTGTATACTTATCCTATAAAATGTAGGTAATTAGAAAAAGCCGACGCAGACTGTTATTAGTTTATTAGTAAATATGATACTGGCAAATTGTAAACTTATACTAATTGGAAAAGGAATTAGTTTCTAAATCCCTGCATCATTTCACTTATAAGCAAATTGTTCAAGACCAAACTTTCGATACGAAGTTTCAAATAAATACACACATTTGATACAAGACAATTGAAAGCTATACTTATTATAACTACCACACATGCATAAAGCAAGAGGGCTTAAATGATAAAGATAATAATACTTGTTAGGATTTATAAAAACATTAAATTTTATTTCAGGTTTTATCATAGAAAATAATATTACAGACATACAGACAGAGCTGATTGGTGAATCCAGTACATCCCCTCTAATTTGCTCAGGGAATACACATATAACTAAACAACATCTCACATTCCAAATTATGACTGGAAATGTAATAAAAAAGTAATTGCACACAAATCTGAGCCAACACAGTACATTACTAAACATTCACCAGACAAAGATCTTAAATTATGGATAAGTAGTTATTAGCTGTCATTTTATTTTGTTATATGAAAACAATCACAATGATTTCGAGTAATCATAATTAAGTTTATGAACATTTAATCGTGTATCTAGAGAATATTGATACTTTGCGTTTTAACTGATCAAATGTGGTTACAATAGTAGATAACAAACTGCGATGAACACATGAATTAATAAACAATAAGCACACATTTTATTTTTTATCAAATCTCTCATGAAATCTCTTTTGTTATCAAACAAAACAAAAATAACAAATTCAACATTATTTCATAAAAACAAAGTCGCTGCTGCAAACACCCCAACATATCACTTATACACTTTCTTTCAGGTACTTTGTCTTCTGAAAGGCAATGATGGTGGATATTTGCATATAAGGAGTTTGCGATTTCCGTGAAATAAGAACTAGTACAACTCTTGCTAGTTTTTGTTTATTTTCTCATCTAAGCCCATATATGCACAAAGCTCCTCAGAGAAAACTATGGGAAATTTCTTAAATCTCATAAAATTCCTTAAGTCTCCAGCTATAATATGTTCAGGCCAAGTGTGAGGTTGAGCGCTCATTAACTGGTTTAAACCCCCAATGCTTAGCATTGACCGTTCCAAGGCGGTGACCCCAGCTTTATTCTACTATGTGTATATGTTGTTTCGTTTTGTGCCGTACTGTACCGTTTTGGCAATTGGTTCCTTGCCATAAATAAAGGACCACAGAGATATGTATGATAAAACTGCAATACTGCTGCAGCTTCTGGAGTTTCACTTCTTCATATTGTTATATTACAATGTTTAGACTAGTAAATATTTACAAAAAACATATTGCATCATTTTATAAGCAGAAAGCTTAGGATTTCAAAAAGCAAATTTTCACATATGATAAGAATAAGTTAAAAATTCCATAAAGAGCTTAGTCAATAAGGGCCCTGTTCTTGGATGTTTGCCTCCAACCTTTGACATATAATATTATCACTTAATATAAAAATCCTGCCATGCAGACTCCATTTTTTTTATCCACCGGTACATGTGTACTTTCTATGCATCATGTTTGGCTGTTTGATTTGGGATTTTTGCAATTTCTATGAAATATTAGTTCCACTTCCAATTCTCAGTTTTTTTATCTACATATGAGCCTTGTTCTGGGAAAACTGGGCTTAAAGCACATACTATCAGGGACGACACTTGACACACATGCATGTGGAAGCCAAGATTTCTCAGAACGGCTCATATATGCACTTTCAATGAATGACAGTCAGGGTGCTGTACACTTTCCACAATGTATTACTTAAAAACGTCTTGCCAGTCTTCAGTTATTTCATCTGCTGCTATGCAATGATGTTGGATGTTTGCCTAAGAGTTGTCTGTAGCCTTCAGACTCGAGGAATCGCTTATAGGAGTCATTCTCCATCAAATACTGAATACGCTTTTGAGCCTGTTTGAACATATCGCGTGTTGGATTTTCTAGACCCGTTACTGCGTCTAGTCGAGTCTTCGAATCTAGGTTAACCTGAAACATATAATGACAAATGTGATTCAGTACAAAAAGGTGCATATACATGTATTCACTGTTTGTTTTTCACCACTTTGGGAATGGGGCTGAGGACCTTTGACAAATCATGTTGTTATGACAAAAATTGGGAAATTGGAATTGTATTTTTTATTTGCAAATAACAACAAATACTTAAAAATCGGGAATAAAAGTGATTTCAATATTACATAAACTAAGGTTCAATTTATCGAACTGAATAAGGAAATCAAATTAATGTTGATATTTTTTTTTTAATGNATTTTGATGCAAATGTCAACATGAAAATAACATCATGTATTTAAAATTACACACAATTTTGTTTCTAAGCAAAGATCTATAAATAAAGATATTTGTTCTAAAGCAAGTAAGTTATGCAAAGAAACTTTTGTAGAGCAATCAACAAATATCCAGAAACTAAATATCTAGACTTCAGTTTTCTGACCCATGAATATTTCATTTTGCCCCTGAACATTTCATTTCACCCCTTAAAATTTCAACCACGGGGTCGTTTGACTCCTGGTTTTCAAAAGCTATTGAAATCCCTAATATTATATATGATTATCTCTTAAAGTAATTGTTCAATGATTGTTGAGAACAGAGGGGGTAATCACGTGATAGTCAAGATGGCGACGTGCATGCCGAGACAGGCATTTTTGGCAGTTGAATACCCTTTATTACTTTTGTCTATGTTTTAAATGACGTTCACTTTCCAGCCATATCAGTATTCAATTGATAAGCGTTTTTTTCTCATTAAAATTCGCTTCATATCTTGTCTAAACTCGCTGCAAATTTTCTGAGTGGAGCTGTTATAAGATCATCCCCCTAAGAAATTTTGCAGCCAGTAAAGTCGAAATATTAATGCGATATAAACACTTATCACTTATCTTGCCGATTTGGCTGGAAAGTGAGTGGCATTTTTACAATTAATAAAAGTAACTAAGGATATAAAATGGCGAAAAATACCTGTCTTGGCATGGAAGTCGTCATCTTGTTTGTCACATGATTATAAATTTGTATAATTACATTTTTTTCAATAGAACGCTTTAATTGCACGTGCAGGGAAATCAGTATCAGTAGAAAAACAGTAACTCATGAAACATGATGCTCTGCTTTGCGCATGAAAACAGTATTGACATGTTGTTTAAGCCTGTGATTTATGAATGTGCGAATCCAGCTTGAGCCGTAAAAAAAGACATGGCTATTATTTTTCTTATCTTTACAATTCCATCAGTATATTATTTCTACTAGATATGTGTGAAAAATGGGAATATGCGTTGTTTCAATGCGCGTCTACATTTAGGGCAAATAACATCAATATGCCCCTTTAAACATTGTCAGAGTGCGTTCTTGTTTTTATGTGCCGGTATTATTTAGCAGGTGTGTTGATATATATTTCAATTCCACCATAATTGCAATAAATTAAAACTATAATCAAGAAAATAATATTCTTTATATTTTTTTCATACATTATTTTTTTTTTTTACATTTGTCAACTTGTGAAACTGTGAACAAATCCTTTAAAATAAATTTGCATCCAGGTAAAGTCAACCATTCAGCTGATTTTAATAGAATAATCCATCAATTGAAAACTCCAGTTTTTATGCCCCCTTCTTTGAAGAAAAGGGGGTATATTGTTTTGGCCTGTCTATCTGTCATTGTGTGTGTCTGTCTTTCTGTCCCAAGACTTTAACCTAGGTTAAAGTTTGGTCATATCTTTTGCAATATTAATGATAGAAACTTAATATTTGGCATGCATTTGTATCTCATGGAGCTGCACATTTTCAGTGGTGAAAGGTCAAGGTAATCCTTCAAGGTCAAAGGTCAAAAAACACAATCCAAGGGAAGTAATAAGCTTTACAGGGAGATAATTTCTATACCTGCCAAATGATAAATAGAAATTTTATTTCAAAGCAGCGCAGTAGGGGGCATTGTGTTTCTGACAAACACATCTCTTGTTAACCATGTTATATTTGTCTGTATTAAATCATATGATGCACTTGTACTGATAAATCATATGATGTCCATTTATTGATCAATTGTTTGTCCATTAATGATTTCCAGAAGTATTTTACTGACACACAATGTTTTTCATTACATTTGATTACATTCTTTCTTAATGTTATTTGATATATTTTTTATTGAATCTCTGCTCATGGTTTTCTTCAAAAACTGTTGAAAGATGATTGAGATGTCTGCAAGAAACAGACATGGCTACATTTAATTTTATAATCCATTGTTATATACAGCTTGAAGACAATAGTCTACCCTTAATGCCAACAATTCCAAGATGGAGGTCATATTGATATGTATCTGCAAACACAATACCTATTGTACCTGCACCAGATTCACACAATATTAATGATACTATTTGTTTTGAGCGCAACAGGAATAAGTTTTTTGTCAAGTGAAATAGATTGCAAGAGGATTTACAGAAAATAGATTGCAAGAGGAATTACAGATCCAATTTAAACACAACAATCACACGTTTTGTAAAACATTATTACAGGGGTATATCTATTCATTCCAATTGTGAGAAAATATTACAGGAGCATATATNTTTCAGACTATTTCTACACTGTCTGAAATTCTGTAGTTAACAGAAGTTTGCACTATTTTATTTTTAAAACATTAACACGCTGTATAAAATAATTTGCAGTTAGTTTTTCATGAAATACTTCCACAAAATTGAACATCAATGTCTGGAATAAAATAAAGTTAGTTGTAAATACAAGATTTGATCATTTTGATTTTTAAACGACTCTGAACTGTTTCAAATCAAACGAATTCAGTATGTATGTAATGTAGATAAAGATTTTAAAGCCGGCCGAGTTGATGTTGGTATATTTTTCCATTTCTTTATGTGTCGCAAAAAAAGTGATTATGAGTCATAATGTGATGGTATTTATGTCAGATGTGCAAAAAAATGGTCAAAATCGGCCAAGAAATGCCCAAATTCAGTACAAAGATAGGGCTTTTCAATTTCTGTCCATGGACAGAAATGATCTTAATTTAAATACACGCGGGTCACATGTAAAATCACGTGACCATTGCATCATTGTTTACAACGCCATTTGCCATGGAGAAACCGTGTTATTCATACACCGGTCTTACTGACAATAACGCAGTGACGTCACCATCTATGTATAGAACGCCGTGTAATTTAGAAGTTCTTCTTTGTTTTGAAAAGCGCGGAAGTGGAAATCACGTGAAATTAGCGCTCACGTGACCCAAAGCGTGCATACGTCACAGGTTAATAATAGTATTGAGGATTCCGTTATGTACATGATTAGGTTTCGTATTTTTTATGCTTTTGGCATTTTTTGGCACACTTTTTGTGAAAATCAGTATAAGAGTTGAGCTTTTGAATGTATCTGATGAATACTGATCAATTCTGGTCAGTTGAGAAAACCAAATTGTTGTGAGAAATATCAACTCGGCAGGCTTTAATACCTAAAATTTGCAAAGGTTTGACTTATTCATGACGCATACTTATTCAAATGAGCACTTTGTGATATGATGGAATCATGACGCCAATTTACACTTTTTAATAAGCATATTTGTGTGTAATAATTATCCGTATCTTTCGCTCAATGGCTCCTTTTCCTTGATAGTGAAATATTTAAGTAATAAAACATATAATAAAAATACAGATTTGTTTGTGACAATTTGCACAGATCTAATAGTGTCTGTTTTTAATGGTTATTAATGGTAAAATAGCCTGCACCACTAAACTTAAAATCATGTATCTCTGTGTCTGGCTTTGGATGACAAACAACACATTGAAATGTAAACGAAAAGACACAACGCCCATGCTTAAGTCAAACTGAATAATATCCAGCCGCACTCTGGCAAAACTGGGCTTAATGCATCTGGGTTCAGTACCGTCCCACATTAGCCTGTGCAGTCCGTGCAGGAACTTTCTTTAAACAAAAAGTTTGAGAAAAGCGGAAAAAGTGTAATAACTGATAAGCCTGTGCAGACTGTGTAGACAAATCTGGGACAACACTTGGCATGAAGCCCGCTTTTTCTAGAGCGCTTCTTAATGGAATTTTAAATCTTACTTTTACAAAACCCCAAATCATGTATCTGCGCCTTAATTGCTTTGAAGCCTGTATGACGAACAACCCAATGAAATGCAAATGAAAAGAAACAACGCCTATGCCCAAGACTAACCGAATAATGGAATTTTAAATCTTACTTTTATCCGTTAGAAGTGACTCGAATGAGTTACCCCACTCAACCGCATCGGCCTGCGTGACTTGGTTTGTCCCGCGCACAGTCATGATTACGGCACCTAAAAGTGAGTCGGTGTTTCGACGCTTTAACTTCTGCAGCTTCTTGCGGACATTTCTTGCTCTGGAATGCAATTGAAAAGAAAATTAGCATAATTAAACTATTTATTATGTTTATTTATTTTCAATGTATAACAATATTTAAATGTGTGTTGTTCTTTTTTTCTTTTCCTTTTTAAATCCATTAGCGATATTTCTTCTCTCATAAACATAATAATTGATACATGTATATATTTTTTTAACATTTTAATAATAATTGATATATTTCATTAACATTCTAATAATAATTGATATATTTCATTAACATTTTAATAATAATTGATATATTTCCTTAATATTCTAATAATAATTAATGTATTTCATTAATATTGTCCATATATATAAATTTTTATTTTCCTTTTTAACAAAAGAAAATGTAAATAGAAACATACATAACTATTGGTCAGTATACATATTAGTTTACTTACAACGTCAGATTTCAAGTCCTATTTCAATTCAACATACCAGTACATATGCACCTCATAATTAATTTAAATTTCAACTAGTTCAGTGGTAAGAGCCGAACACAAGGAAAATAAAATCACATTTAACGAACACAAATAAATGTCCTGTATATTTGTCTACACCTTTAAAGGTGCTTTATATTGTCCCACCTTAACAGGTCTAAAGGTGATTAAAAACATTCCTAGGGTTGCACGCCACAGGACACTAAGATGATTACTGTGACATCAATCATGCTATTTTACAAGGTATTATGGGTTTTTAAGTACAAAAATAATTTTCATTAAGATTGTGTGATAAGATCACCTAAGTTCACCTAGGTTACAGATATCTTGTTCTTAATGAACATGCTCGTAAATGTACACACATTTAGAAAGGGTGGATGTTTGTTCTTACAGATCATGCTCGTAAATGTATTCACATTTAGAACGGGTGGGTGTCTGTTCTTACAGATCATGCTATTAAATGTACACACATTTAGAAAGGGTGGATGTCTGTTCTTACAGATCATGCTATTAAATGTACACACATTGAGAATGGGTGGGGCAATAACAGCATCTTAAGAATATCAGACTAGTGCAGAATATAAATCAGTTTATTTATGGGCAAGGCTTAGAAAACATAAACTGCCTGCTTTTGGAAGTACAGTATAGGTTTCAGAAAAAAACTGTATTTGACATTTGCTTGATGTTCTATTTATCCCACCATTTCTTCAATTCTACTGACTTTATTTGTCTTTGTTTTAGAAATAAACAAAAGAAAATAGCAGAGAATCATTAAACGGTTATCATCAAATGATATCATAAAATAAACAAGATGACATCGTTGTACAGCGCGTTACAGGTTTATCGCAGCAATTCTAAAATAGAGCGGGTTTTGATGGCATGGCAGATGATAGGATAAAGTGCATTATTTGAGAGTTAGAAGGGCGTATCTGCTCTCATAAAATGATAAAACCTTTGTCTTTGAATGGAAAAATCATTGCGCTGCATAATATTGCTACCCAACATTGAAATGTGTTTGGTGGACAATTTTTTGGACACTTCCTATACCATTTCCAAAATATCAAAGTTGGTTCATAATTTGTTGCAGAATACCCCATGGCTGATTTCCTTTGTAATCTATTTGAGAATAAGCTGCAATATATATGTTGTGGTCGAATGAATTATACATTGAAGAATGCCAACTATCTTAAATGCAGTTGACCACAATTTTGATAAGCTGCCCTCTGAGAAAACTGGGTTTAATGCATGTGGGTAAAGTGTCGTTCCAGATCAGCCTTTGCAGTCTGCCCATGGCACAAACTAATCAGGGATGACAATTTTCGCACATGCATTAAACCCAGTTTTCTCAGAGTAAGGCTCTTATCTTAATAATAGCAAGATGTGTCAACCCAAACTATAGTGTTTTATCCAGGCCGTTTTGGCGTGGCGCGGCGCCATGCCCCTTTTTTGTAGCGCCCCGCTGCCCCTTTCAAAGCCAATCAGCGCCCCGCTGCCCTTTTCAAAGGCCGCCGCCCTGCCCTTTCATGAGCACCCGCTGTTTTCCGCCGTGCGCAACATTATTGATAACACCTTAATTGCCTCTTAACCAAGCTTCTAAGCCGACTATTATCAGCGAAGATTCGCGCGGTTGTGAATTCGTCATGCGTGAATAACCATGTGTCAATATCAATCGATAATTTCAGTGGCTTTGTTACACTAATCGGTCCGTAATGTGTATTCCTCTACGATACAATCGTGCGCAGTTACTTTGGAGACTTGATGAAAACCTCGATGTTATTCACGTGGAAATTGTGCATTTCATGCATAATTCGGTTATATCAAAACATTTATTTTTACGCGTAATTAAATTTAAAAAAAAAATACCAGTTGTATCTGTATCGTTATCGTCTTTAAGATAATTAATTATTGAAAGAATTACTGTTACGTATACTAATTAAACAAAATGCGAATCGCGTATTAGCGGACATATTATACGATTTTAAATTGCTATGCGCACCTGTCGCTTACATCATTTTAACAAGATGGCGGACTATACATTAAAAAATAAATTGTGA
>VMBQ01006512.1:113656-123871 GCA_007657795.1 Dreissena rostriformis | reverse complement strand
GTGGCCAGTTTTGACGCCAGGGGCGTGATTTGAACAAATTTAGAAGAGGACCAAAATACGAAATTATACACCAAATAATTCACTGACCCTTGTGGTTTCAAAAAGAGTTTTGAAGCAACAGGCGGAAAGTATATAAAACAGAGTAACCCAAGGACGAGGTTTTAGTTAAAATCTCCCCAGAGGTTCAGGGGGAGAAGTCGTAAAGGAAAAATAATTAACGGACGCATTGGATAACGGACAACACGGTATCCTAAAAGCTCCAAATGGGCACTATGTGATGGGGTCGGATAACAACCACAAACCATATCAGAAATTGGTCTATTACAAAGATCGTTACAATCAAGCCCCTGGCTTTGAATCTGAACACGCCCCCTTACCCAAGTGAGCCATCTACGGCTATCTTGCCGACTTTTTCAGGAAGTAGTGTTAAGAAGTAAACAACTCAAACGGACAAGCTTCTGATAGTGTTTGTTTATTTACGCTGTGTTCCTGGGACGTAACGGGCTATGAATGTGATCGTCCCTGCTGGCAAAGTCATTGTGAAATAAGATATATTGACAGCGTACATACAAACACTGATATACAAATTGTGACCATAACAAGTATTTCAATAACCATACTTTTCAGGTTCATTTATAAGTATATTTTTTAAATTCAGTTTATCGCTTTCGCATCTTGTATAAAGTATATTGCGTTTGGAATGGTTAAATACATTAAGTATATTAAACAAGACCAGGCTATATCCGTTTACGAAATGTATGTCACACGCACTTGTTCATCATTTTAAGAAGTGAACGATCTGTATACACATCTTCATCATTACCCTAATACACATGCCTCGTCATTATCATCAACATTAACATCACTGTAAATGTTTCTTTTTCCGTCTCCTCCTCTCATCATCACCATCACGAGCATGATCATCATCCTCATAAGCAGCAAAATAACATCATCATAAATGTCATCATGTGCTTTCCTTTCGATTTATATTACCCCTCATCATCAATACCACAGACACGACCATTATCACCATAATGTTAATGATCATCGCCATCCGGAGCAGCATTATCATATTAATTATCATCTCCGAATTCTCCTTACTCTTCTTCTCATCCATCTACTCATTATCATCTTCGTCAAAATCAATATGATAGGCATCAAAATAAATTAAAACAAAACGATAATACAGTTTTACTAATTTTAGTTTATCGCCTTGTCCTAATTACCATATGAATAGTCAGTATGAAAAGATAAGAACTTATAATTCAATAAAATGTAAACAAACTGCAACTTCAGCTGCACCAGCATGAGAACAACATGATTATAGTATATTGTATTTCATACATTGCAAATAAGAAATTGCCAAATAATGTGACAAACATTACTTCCCTTGGATTTTTTTTTTACCTTTGACCTTGAATGATGACCTTTCACCACTCAAAATGTGCAGCTCCACGCGATGCACATGCATGCCAAAAATCTTCAATATTGCAAAAGTTATGGCCAATGTTAAAGTGTTCGGGCGGACACACAGACTGAGAGACAGACGGACTGACAGTTCAACGGCTACATGTCACCCTACCGGGGGCATAAAAAAACAACAACACAGTATACAAAGGTAATAGACAATATGCTAAAAAACACAACAAAGCACACACAGAAATAAAACTTGTGTCACTGCATTTGAACGGTCAATGCAAACCCGGTTGTAAGGAGTCAAAATATTATATTTGGCTCAGAGTTTTTTACAAACATGTGTGCATAAAAATATGAAATGCGTAACAAAACTACATATAGGCATTCTAGTCAAGACTACAAAATAAAAAAAGAGTAACATAATAACATATTTTAGACGTATTTTAGAACCTGAACATTATCTGGAACAAAATGAACGCGTAAGGTATGTAACGTTTTCTTGTTACATCTTAAGCTTGTTATCGATTTGCTAAATTATTAGGTAACTGTTACGTCATAGCTTTAGATCAAAATGACAAGCATTGTCAGCAAAAAAACAACTAAACACATATTACTA
Source organism: Dreissena rostriformis (assembly GCA_007657795.1). NCBI lineage: Eukaryota > Metazoa > Mollusca > Bivalvia > Myida > Dreissenidae > Dreissena > Dreissena rostriformis. The sequence goes on along the minus strand of VMBQ01006512.1, from coordinate 121,839 downwards.
TACGATGAATTTTTACAGGACACGCGGTTTGATATATTTAGCCTATGAAGGATCTTGTGTATTGGTTATTCTAGAATTGTCATGGCCGGAGCCCATTGTTTTGAAAGGAGTTCTCGAGAATGTTGACAACGTGTACATATAGATTTATGTGCATAAACGCGAACTAGTTTTTTTTTTATTTATTTTATGTTTTTTGTACACTTCAAACATTTTGATAAAAATGTCACGTATTTTAAAAAAGGTTTTTCAATATCATTTACACACAAAAAACGTCATAAAAATGTAAAGATTATTTTTGCTTGCTAAAATTCAATGTTTGACATAACCGATTGCATCAATCTATGTATGATATTCAAATGAGACATAAACTTTTAATTTAATTAATTGTTCGATACATTAGCAATACATTTTTTCCCAATATCATCATGTGTTGCAGTCGCATTCATTGATGAATCATGAGTTTGAGGCTGGCGTAATCAGAAGTCGTATTGAAATACGATTGATAATTTCATGTCTCATTCTGAAAACGAAACGTTCATATGCATCATCTTTAACGTTATCATCATCCTGATTATAGTCATCGTCAACACCAATGTCACGTACAGACCAGGCATATGCAGCACCATTATCAATATACGTTTCGGTTTCAAGTATCCGATCTAATATTCGGAATCGTTTCACTGCAACATTCTTAAGCGTCTCCAGTTCCAGTTTGATGGGCATGTATTCCTCCGGTGGGATTCGTGTTGAACGGTGAAATTCGAAAGATGCACAACCGAATTTTAGCTTACTCTCAACTGTGCGAGTACATGCAGATAGTGTGTTCACAAGTTTGCGTAATTCAGATGGAAGTAATGTCATACAGTAGATATGTAAACACTTCAATAATTGAGGGAGCTGTAGATATATTTCTCTGTATATATTGAAAGAGTTTCCAGCTGTTTCAGCGATAATAGTGACCGCGACAGCGACTCTGCATCATTTACGTTCAAACCGAACCACGCGCCACTCAAACTCAGGCTCTTGATATTCGGACAATGGAGACCCTTCAACATATCGCGCATGGCATAATCCCCTTCAATACTAAGCGTTTCAAGATATTCGAGCGATAAAAGTGACTGTGAGATCGACCCTGGATGCATGCCACTCAGACTCAGGCTCTTGATATTCATACCACGAAGGGCCTGCCACAGACCGGGACTGTCACTATATACTTGAATACTAAGCGTTACCAAATGTTTGAGCGATGATAGTTCCCGTGACAACGACTCTGGATGTTTCATTTTCAAACCTCCATTAAAGCCAGCCAGACTCAGGCTCTTGATATTCAGACCACGAAGGGCCTGCCACAGACCGGGACTGTCATCATTCAAATCAATACTAAGCGTTTCCAGATGTGCGAGCGATGGCAGTGACTGCGACATCGACTCTGCATGATTCACTTTAAAACCACCGTTTAACCTACTACCCAGACCCAGGCTCTTAATATTCAGACCATGGAGAGCTTCCCACAGACCGGGGCTTTCATTTTCAATATCAAGCATGTTTGATGTTTTCTTGAAATATTTTAATTTTGCATCTATCTTTGTATCTGACCCTCTGACTGCGTCCTCTATACACGGTGTTATGGTACAATTCCACAGCTCGCACTTTATCTTATGATCGAGTGTAAGCAGTATACTGAACAGACTGCGTAGGCAGGTAGAGGAACATGTGACATTGTTCAATGTAATGTTTTCTATGCAAGGTAGTACTGGAGGAGAGTCTTTACACTGGGCTTGATCTGCACTATTTAGAACAATCCAGATCGGAAATGCCGATGACATCGAACTGACAGACTCTGTTAAAATTCAATGAAACTCATAATAGTAACGAACATATAAACTACGGTAAAGAGGGTTGACAGCGGCGCACATCCGTATCAATTTTCATAAAATTAAAACCTTTGAATTGCCATAACAAAATAGAATACATTTCATATTATTAACGTAGTACGTTTTTATTTGAGATGTTTAATAGTAATATATTTTTTTTCAATTGTTTCCTAAGGGTTCCATTAGTTTTTACTCTTACATACTTAAACGTGTACAATAGGTATACTCGTGTGCGAAATTTACATGGTCAAGTATAACATGTTATTATATGCCTGTTTTTTATTTATCGTAAAATATCTTCACAGAGACTTGTATTTGAAAATGAGTGATAAAATACAGATTAGTTTTCAAATTAATTTCATGACCAATGGAAGACAATCAAAACAGTTGTATAACCAACTCATCACAACGATTAAATCCCCTACATGGTGTTACGTTACAAGTGCACTGAAAAGTAAAATCCTTCCAGATGTGATACGATTGATAATTGGTAACGTGATATGTCTTTATACATACGGATTGCAGTTCAAACTAAAACACAAAGGAATATAAATAAGACATAGCACGACAATTTGAATCAATTATTATCGCGTTCTATCTTAATGTCAATTATTTGCTCACAGTTTTGTTTTAAAATTGGTACAATGTATTGAATTCATGTAACCAATTTTCCTATATTTACGCAGATTAAATGAACCATGATTCCAAAAAAGCACAACTTTCGAAGTTGTGTGAACAATTGTTTCACCTAGTGTCTGGTCTTATAAGAAAGTATTTATTGAGTTAAACATACACAGTCTTGCAGCTCTGTTTATGAATAACAAGTCAGATTTTTTTTGTTAATTGCTAAAATTATCATTGTTCAATATTATGCGTGTATTGGTTTTACATACAAATACAAATGTGTATATATTCCATAGTATGCATTAAGAAGGAAATACAATTAGCAGGGAAAATGTAATATACGCAAAACGTTTAGTGGTTGCACAACGAGGTCTTATTCAAAATCCAGCTGTTAAGAAACCACGTTGTGATGATCAAGTCAAATAATATCTGTTTTAATTATGCATGGTTTTAGTGAGTTATTTTAAAATGCCATATTGTTTTACTGCATATAATTTACATTTAATAGTTTTACTGTATAACATATACACCTATTATAATTAATGACACCGTTTTAACGATTCTTATTCCATAAGAAAAGCGTTACAGACCAACAATCCTTCAACATCTAAAGATGTTTACGAGTGAATATTGTGGTTATCGTTTACTTTGAATAATGGTAAGCTGTTCTAGAGCAAACTATGACATTTTACAGGTCTAAAATTCTTGGTAAAGTTTGATTATTATACGATTAAAACTATCTGATTAAGAGAGCGGTGAACTTTAATTTAAGCAAGTCATGAATATCAAAGGAGCATAATTAAGAAATGCTTGGACAATTTTTAGATTTTCATACTTGGTAAAGATTTTAAGCCAAAACACCCCGTCGGACAATGATACGATTCAAACTAGTTGTGATAAAGGGCGGGCAAGGTTTACTTGGCCAATTGTTTTATAATCAAAGGGCCATAATTCAGAAGTGATTCATGCAATAAGGTTAATTATAGAGCCTGTACGAGTGAATTAGCACGGGAACATAACCACATGGATTAATGATGATTTGCTTTTCAGATAGTTTCATTTGGATAATGTTCAATGTTAATATGACCCTTTACTATTATTCAAGGGTCATTATTCATAGGTACTGTAAGTTATCTGGCTTGTTATCGAACTTGGTCCGATTTAGCCATAGTGAACTGGACAGCGGATGATTATAATTTTTCAATTTTGCATATAACATAATATATAAATTCTTCATGCGATGTAGCTGGTGATCAAGCATGGTCGAGTTATTCTTCCCACACATTTTATCACCAAGTTGCATGATGATCAGATTTTAACTGTTTGAGTTACAGAGGAGTGAATGCTAATTGTACCATTTTTTATAATTCGAGGGCCAAAGTTCTGAAGTTCGTAAATCGATTTTGCTCTTTATCAAACTTATTACAGATATTATGCCCACCAACATGAAGATCGGATTTTAACTGTTTAAGTTATTGAGCGGACATTTTCTCCTCGACGCCGCCCAACCGCAGCCTTCCACGATTATTTCCATAATACTCATCTATTTTTAAACGGGCGAAACACAAAATATTATAAACAAATAGAGCCCATTATAGTCAAGGTCCCGAAAAAAGACATCCTTATTGCCCGTGGCGACTGAAACGACAATGTTGGACCAGCCGCCTACCAAGCCTCGTCAGGGACAGTAAGAAGATTTGGCATGGGAGGGACCAACTACAAAGGGTTGACACTTCTTGAGTTCGCCTGAAGCAACATACTTACCCTGGCCAACCCGCTGCACACACACAATTCTCCCAGAACAGCATAATGGCATGATTCAAACGGACAATTTCATAACCAGATCGAGTTCATATTGGCGCCGAAACTCAGAGCTCGGCAGTGGCTACGACTAACCAAAATAAGCTGAAGTTTTAGAACAAGCGCATCACCAAGAACCCTCGCATTAGATTTGATTTAAAGAAACTGAACGATTCTGAGATACTTAAGGCATTTTAAGCACACAAATGTGTCAAGTTTGAAGCACTGAACATCCTAGACCATGACATCGACACCATCACCAACAACAACAAGATGTGTTTGTGAAACACTATGTCCACTTTTGAGCGATTTTGACCCATAAATTTGACCTTTGACCTTGAAGGATGACTTTGACCTTAACCTTTCACCACTCAAAATGTGCAGCTCCATGAGATGCACATGCATGCCAAATATCAAGTTGCTATCTTCAATATTGCAAAAGTTATGGCCAATGTTAAAGTTGGGCCAAACCAACAGACCAACAGACAGGGCAAAAACAATATGTCCCCCCGTATATACTGGTGGACATAAAAAGGAGGTCCTGAGAGCATGGACCTCTGTGAAAAAAGAAAAGAGCTGAGGCACGAGAAGCCCACCAGCCTCAAATCAATGACAGAATATCAGAAAGTTAACAGGAAGGCGAGACAAAAGATGAAAGAGGCCAGGGAGGAGTAGATTGGGAGGAAAGGTATTAACATTGTTAAAGATATCTCAAAGACAGCAGTAAGAAAGCCTAGAGCATCCTCAAGACCCTCATGATGACTAGTTAGCCTACGACCAGTGTTATAGCAGACGCTGATGTGAACCTCCTTACCGGGAGTGCCTCAGGCTAAACAGGAGGTGTGAATACGGCAGCGGCCGCTATAACTATCCGCTTGAACAAGACCCCAGTCTTCTTCAGAACGATACCAAACCTGGAGCGGACGACGGAAGTCCGTCCATACGAAAGACAGAGGTTAAGGAGGCCGTGCGCGGTCTGAAGGCAGGGAGTGGACAACATCCTTTCCGACCTGAATAAGAACGGAGGAGAGGCAACGACTGCAGCAATGACGGCAGAGAATCTGTGAGGAGAACAGGTGGCCCAAGGAGTGGACCCACTCTACCGAAACAAGACAACTCAAGCTGTGCGAGAATTACCGGTGTCAGCCTCATTAGTCTGTGTAGCAAAGGCATGCGAAGCATCATCGAAAACCGATTGTAAAGTAAGGCCAAAAACTGCTGGCAAAAAAGCAAACATTCAGAGCTGGGCGGAGCACAGTGGAACACATGAGAAACCACTGGAGCACCAACGTGAGCTCTTCCGCATTTGTATAGACTTTAAGAAAGCTTTCGACCTGGAGTGTCATGATAGCCTACGTTTTTGTTCTGAGAGGATTCAACATCGACGAAGGTCTGGTGCAAGAGGCCTAATTCAGAAGTGTTTTTTATTAGATCAGGTTTTTTATGGCACTTGGCTGATATTATATGCCCACAAACATTATCATCTAGATGAATGATGATCCGATTAAAACTTTGAGTTACAAACCAATCAATGTTAACTTAAGTACACAATGGTAAAATGTTATAGGTTCTCAAGTGATCTGGCTGGTTATCGAACTTGGTCGAAATTGTATACCAAAACATTATCACACGGTTTCATGATGATCCGATTTAAATTTATTGAGCAAGACAGCGGAAAATGCTATTTATTTTTGTGTAATTCAAGGGCCATAATTTAGACGTAGTCCAAGCGATCTAGCTTGTTATTCAACTTGGTCGAGATATTATACCAACACATCATCACCATTGTTGAATATGATGAGATTTTACCTGTTTCAATTTGAGAGCGGGAAATGTTAATAAGACGATTATTTTTCTAATTAATTGGTTATCATTCTGAAGTGCTTCCAGCGATATGACCAGTTATCAAACTTGGTCGAGATACTATGCCCACAAACATGATGATCGGATTAAAACTGTTTCAGTTAATGATCGGGCATCGTTCTCGGTCCATATTGTTGAATGAACAGGAACCAATGTCGAACTCGCATTATAACACATGTTCAAACAAATGTTCATCAAGACTGGACTAAAAATGTGACACCTAGAGTGTTAACAAGGTATCACAATAGCCAAAAAAGGAATGCCCCGCCTCCGGCAATTGTTTTTGACACACCGGAACCATTTTCGGACTGAGCCATTAGAACGAATGTTCAGACTAAGTTTCAAGAAGATTAAACCATAAATGTGACTGCAAGAGAGTTTACAAGATTTTTCTTTACTTTGAACTCGTGCCCTAGTTTTTGACACCAAGTGCCCCAGTTTCAAACTCGGCCATGATATGATTGGGACACATGTTATGACCAGGTTTCATGTTGAGTCGACAATACGTGTGGCCTGTACAAAGTTAACAAGGTAAATATTGACGACGAACAATCTGAAACGATATTAAGGTGAAGGATGCGATAATGCGGGATAACCTAGCGATGTCGTGAAATTAATAACACGATCTTGCATCAAAATCGAGTGCTCTTGTATCCTGTTTTCGCGTTTTCGCCCTTTCCATAGATCGAATAGTCAAAAAAAAATCCAAAATTTATCTTGCTATCTCGCATCGCATTATTGTAAGCAAAAACAGAATCGTTCGATCTTGCATCGTACGTTCGCATTCACAACTCGTGTTTTTCAAATCACGGAGTGTGGGTTCTGACCTTTGATAACATGCGCGAAATTTTGAGCGCACAAGACTGTGGTTAATAAATTGTGTAGAAATGCAATATTGGTAGAATACGATATAAACTCTCGCAAATGTGAGAAAAAATATCACGATTTCGCATCGTCTTTTCGTCTTTTCGTGACTTCGCCTTTGCATTGGTCAAGAATTCGTGATCGCGAAATACATGTAGCACATTTGTCTCCACGAACATGAAATTGCAAAATCGTGTATGGTAATTTTAAAAACTCGCATCAACTTCTAAATATAGTGGATTTGCATTCTCCAGATTCTGTCCCATACTCAAAGTCTCAAGGATCACCGGTCACGTCCAACGTTTTCAACAATCTATAATTGTGTCTATGCTCACTCGCATCTATAAACTTAAAGGACCATACAACAACAAGTGGTCGTAACGGAACATCGTAAATTTTTCACAAATAAGCAAACTATTAATTTAATTACATGTTAAATAAAAGAATACCCCTTATCATTAAAATTATTTAAACAAGAAACCGTCGGAGAGGGGTGGTGCTCCCCAAAGTTTTCTTTGTCACAATATTGCACTATATATTCAGATAAAAGGAAACGTCTTAAGGGGCATTACTTTGGTCAAAATAATACGATGGATGGTTTAGCAACTTAAAAATTTCAAAGGGCCATAACTCTCTAAATAAATCATCTAACCAGAACCCACTAATAACATGCGCATCTCCTCAGGGTAGTTAAGCTTCCCATATAGCTTCATTGAATTCCACTCAGTAGTTGGGGAGAAATAGCCCTGACAAGAATTGCACTATATGTACAGTTTAAAGACAATTTCAAAGGGCCATAACTCTGTTAAAGATCATCCGACCATAACCGGCTGATAATATGCACATCTCCTGTTGGTAATGAAGCTTCCCATAAAGTTTCATTAAATTCCCGTAATAAGTTGCTGAGAAAGGGCTCGGACAATAATTGCACTATATGTACAATGGAACATTTCAAAGGGCCGTAACTCTGTGAAAAATCATCCGACTATAACCGGCTGATAATATGCACATCTTCTGTTGGTAGTGAAGCTTCCCGTAAAGTTTCATTGAATTCCTGTAATAAGTTGCTGAGAAATAGCTCGGACAAGAATTGCACTATATGTACAATGGAAAATTTCAAAGGGCCATAACTCTGTGAAAAATCATCCGACCAGAACC